>OY757914.1:5394477-5561977 GCA_963585895.1 Sepioteuthis lessoniana | reverse complement strand
TTGATGAATAAAGTGGAATTTTGCCAAAAAGTTGTTGCTTTATTAGTTAGACCTGGGGGACTTATTGAGTGATGTGTTATGTGGTAGCTTTTAGCTCTTTTTCCTTTTTTTTTTTTTTAAAATAGTTGAGTGAAGGATAATATAAATGGTACACAGGAAAAATGTTGAATAACATTTAAAAAATGGAAGAAAAAGTGAATATAGTGTTGCCCATAAGAGTTAAGTTATTTAAAAAAATTAAGAATTAATTTTCTTTTGAAATACCAGGATTTTATTATTTCTAGTGAAACATTATGCAATCAAAATGGATATCAGAAGGCATTATCTATTACCAAACTCAACAGTATTAAAACTCTGTAACAAAAATATGAATATGTAGCTGTCCAAAAATAAGAACACCCTTTATATATGTTAATAGAATTTTACTTTTGGGTACAGTTTCAATGATTTAGAGTTTGGTAATAAAACGTACCTGTATTGATTGTATAATGTTCCATCTTTGAAAATTTCAATTTGATCCTGATTGAAGAGTTTCTTGTTTGTAAAAAAAAGTTCTCTTGATGTTTGAGAAAATTGGTAATCTGTATGGAAAAGGCTGTAAAAATATATATTTTTTTTATTTTTTCAAGGCAGAAAATATTTTTTCGCTCTTGCTTATACCTAAAGTAAATGAAAAATACCTATTGTTTTCTTCAAACTTTGCATTCTTGAATGAAAATTTTAAATTTACTCAGTGTTTTTGGTAGATTCAGTACTAAATAGCTGATAAAGAATTTTCTCAAACTTTGCAAACAGTTTTGTATAATCTGAGTATAAATACATATTGTTTTATTCAAGCCATATGTAAATGAAAATGTGCAAACTTACTTGTTTTTACATAGAAAATATATATATATATATATATATATATTGTAAATTTCATTTTCCAGGGCAGAAAAGCCAAGTTTGAAGAGAATAATGGCCAGTTTCTCTACTTTTACAATATGGGCAATTAGGAAATAATGCATTCTATTCAGGAACTAAATTTGTAATCAATTAAACTTTAGCAAATTCTTGAGCATGAGGATTATGTTGCAAAATGATACTTTTCTATTTATTAAAGTGTTATTCTGGCCAATTTCAACAAGTGTCTGTCCTAAAGGTTAAAAAGAATTTCACAATTTGAGATGTAAATCCCAAACATTGCAGCATAAGTCTTTTATTTTATGGTCATTTAAAGTTTTAGGAAATTTCCGAATATTTCCACTTTTAGAGTTTTTTCCAATGGAAGTTTGCATTTTCAAATTGGGTTTGTTACAAGCCTTGGGAAGGTTGTCTTTCTTATCTCGTTCTGAGAATGTGTTAAAATTAGAACTAATTGTTTTAGAATTAGAATTAATTGTTCGAAATCAGATTATAGCTAGTTGTTTAAAAATTAGAATTAATTGTTTTAACTTGGATGCCTTTGAAAAATAATGGTTGAACATCTTGAAAAAAAAAACAACCCTCCAAAATAACGTAGGCGCTGGGTGGCAATTTTCAAACAATTCAAAGTTTAAGTACTCCTATCTATTCCACTTTGATAGTTGGTTTGGAGTAGTCCATGAAACATCCAAAACCCATTTGATTAGAAGTATCTTTCATTCTTTATGGAACACTTAAAAAGGTAAGAAAATAACAAATTTGGAAAATATTAAATATTTTTAAAAAATTGTTCTATTTCTATAACTTGTCACAGAAACATCAAAACCATATATATTCTTAAAGTACATCTGCAGGTTAGTCTAGATTTATTGAAATAAAATATCTATATCTATCCTAATCTTAGGTTTCCTGAAAATAGACTGAATTCAGAATTTTTGAAAATCACTCAACTGCATGAGTCTGGATTTCAATGTCAGAATTTACTTTTCACATAGATACAGACAAATGCTGAAATTTTGAAAAAAAACAACAATTTGACCTTCAGAAAGGACCATAAGTAAAATTGACTGGAAGGACCCTAAATCAAGTTTTTTTTTTATTCACTGTCATTTAATTGCCTTGATTGGTTAATTTTGAAGAATCTAGCCATTCTTGTTTCACTGAACTCTGAACAAAAGCTTTCAGAGGTTACAAAATAATTTTGATTTTTCCTCTATTCCAATTATTAGGCAGATTTACAAAATTAATTTTTCATTTCTGTGTCCACCCCCAAAAAAAACCCCCATCCATTTCCATTGAGTATGTTTAATGCAGACCTTTAACCATTGGATTTTTCCTTCATTTGTTTCAATTATAACTTTTCTTTTTTTCCATTTAAAGTTGATATATTGAAATTTTCTGTGATTTCTTTTTTTTTCTCGATCAGTTTCTGTCAATGCTTCTATCAATGATTGATGATTTGACATCTTTCTTGGTTTTCTGAATTAAAATCATCACTTGCAAGATGTTTTAATCCCAGATAGTATTGTTCATTTACAAATGGGCATTGTTCCCAAATATTCTGCAGTTTCAATTTCATTAAGGCTCAGTGTAAATGCCTGATATTAATCAGCTTTTAAAATTCATTGTTAGAATCTCTATGTCCATCAGATGTCAAATATTGTTGTAACATAGCTGGCTCATTGCCATTAAAGTTTATTCGTGGCTTTTATGATATCTCTGATATACAGGATATGTCTATAAAATGTCAAAAATATGAGTTGACATGGTTTCCATATTTTCCTGAAACAATAATAAAAATTAATTCAGATGAATAAAATTTTTACTGGATTATTATTACTCTATATGGAGCAACAGCTTGAATAAAGTGGGCACTTTGTTCCAAGATTTTGTTTTAACTATTCTAAGTGATTATAGGTTCCAATGTAATTAGTTCCAAAAATATCTTAAAAACCCAGTTTAATAACTTTCCCTGATAACAATGGTCTGTATTTCATGTCTGCATCCCTCTTTCTTGAAATAAGTTTTTCACTTAAAGTAATTTGTTTCAATAAAAAACAGGAATAATAAAGACATTTTTTAAAAATATTACTTTCATGATTTAAAAAAAAAAATCTTTGTAATGCATAAAATTTTTAAGTTTTAAAAAATGTCTGGGTGTATATTCTCTTTTTCTTCAATTTATCAAATGTTATTCTTCAACATATTTTTCAACATATTTTTCCTGTGTACTTTTTATGTTTTCCTCCACCTAACAAAAGAAAGAAATAGCTACAAGCTATTACATGGGAAAATTAATAGAACAACACAAGGCTTACTGCTAATTTTCTTCAAATGGTCTAAAATCCCTGTGGGTAGGGCTTAGCCTATGCTGACTGTATCCCCTGCAGAAGGATAAGACTCCCCCCTCAAAAAAGGGCTGTTCTGTGTATAACAGTAAACTACATATGGTGGTGAGGCTTCAGCTCTGGAGAATGTGGAGTACTTTTCATTGCCATTACTCTCAGGTTGACTCTGACCTATAGTGGCAGTACCTGTTTGAGTCCCATCTTTGAGTCAAATAGATCTGTTTAAAAAGTATTCGTATTTGATTGGACGGTTTGGAAAAAGAAACATCTCTTCAGAAACAATTGTGCAAATTTAAATATGAACATATAATGAATGCAATTCCCTAACCTATGGGCATAAAATAACCCTTGATGAGTTGACAGGCCATTAAAATCAACCAACCAACCAATCAATCAAGTTTTGATGGCCATGCTATATTAAGTACCCTTGTGAGAATACATGTCTAAAGAATCTACTTGAGTTATACTAGAGAATATATACCCTTTAAAAGAGCTTTATTTCTGGGAGAAATAATACTTTGATTTAATTGTACCATATCAAAAATATTAAAAGTACTGCTGTATTTAATAAGATCTATTCATTGGTTTGTGAATGTAAAGTTATTGGAAATATTTCACAGACGGATTCTATAAAGAAAGAGTAGATATTTAACCAATATGACTAAAAGGAAGTCCTTCTGTATTAATACTATTTATATCCATTGACCATTGCAAATTTCCAAGCAGACTGACTCTTAGTTTGACTTTCTACAAATGCCATGCACTCTTGATTGTGGTTCATTATTGCTTTTGTCCTTTCTTGAAATGAGATTCACAAGAACCACACTATATTCTTAACTTGACTACCAACTTGGTTTCTGAAGCTAATTGGTCAATATTCTGCGTCTGTGTAACCAAATTAATAACTTGATATATATGAGATTCATTCAATGAATAAGGTGAATTTTACTTAAGGAGTTGGCAATAGCAGGTACTGTTTACAGTTGCGCATTTTTCAAGGAAATCAATATATGCCAGAACACTATCAGCATGTTCTTCTTGACTGACCACTGCACCTGAAACTTTTTCTTTACCAGAGAGTCAGTGTCTACACACCATGGATTGTCTTTTTGACTGAAGTTGATGGTAGCAAACCCATGTTTAGTTCATCTGTAAACATTGTTTTGACTAACACATTCTTCTCTGTACACATCACGCAATTCTTCTGTAAACTCCATTTGGTTTGCACTTGTCAGCCACAAAAAATCTGACAACAGACCTCTGTTCCAGTTTGGAGCACTCTGATTTGCCTCCATTTTGAATAGCTTCAAAACATGTTTTTTCTTCCAAGATTAACATAATTTTTGTTATAAACAATTTCAAACAATGGAAAGTTTACATTTATGAAAAAAAAAAAGCCTTTCGCTTTTTTAAATTCCTTTTTATTTATTGAATGAACTTCATATATTAAATGCTGTGTGGAAATTCGCTATATTGAGAAACAAGATAACCCTAATAGAGTAGATATATATTTGCTTGCAAATTGGAGTTAGATAATCTTCCAAAAAACTGTATTTTTTGAAAAGGATACAAATCTGCTTTTTATAGACACAATCACAGAATATGAATTATTCTTTAGTCAAGTTTTTAATTGGAATGAAACTATACACCATTTTCTTATTGAATGTTTTCTCTCAGCTGCATATTTATGCAGCTACACACACACACACACACACACACAAATTATGCTACACTGTAAAAGTTTTAGAATAAGAATATAAAAATATTCTATAATAAAAAGTAAATGGCTGAGCAAACAGTTGCCTTTCTCTGACCTTTGTTTCATAAACTTTGGACCTGGGATGGAGAATTGTATCATTTTGAAAGACCTCACTGAAATTTTTCTATCAATAAGGTTGTACTCAATAAATTCTTTGTATGTTTACAACAAAATCTAAGCCCAGTCAGCTGCAGCTGTAGAATAAGCCTGACTGCATCTCTGCAGAGAGGTAACCCCCCCCATTAGTGTCCTTGATATGATACTAAAAATCATACCTGATGGTGAGGCTCCAACATTGGAGCTTTGAGGAATGTGGAGTACTCCTTCATTACTCATAAGTCCAATTACTGATGTCAAATTGAATTATTATTATATAGTAATACTTGAAACCATTTAACTGTGTGCAAATAAATGAACTCTGGCTCATTTAAAAATAATGTTACCTACAAACTATTCTTTTACAAATCACTCACATGCAAACACACATATATAGGATTTGACTTTGAATAACATGCAAGGGTTGATATGTCATAAAACGCAACTAACAAGCAACTTTTAGCTAATAACTTAGTTCAAATTTACTGCTTAAAAAATTAACCCCCTCAAAAAGCAAAAAAAAACAAAACAAAAAACCAACTTTTTAATGACATATTTTAAACTGCTTTTTATGAAAACATATTGGGGTATCGTTCTAAAATGGAGATGCACGATTTTAATTAGTCATTTGATGAGGCCACAGTTGATGATTAAGAAGACCACTTAAACCTTTAGGCCACGTTTCCCACTTTTGCTTTAGACAAAAAAGTTAATGATTTTTGAAAAAAATAAAACATTTTCTGCATATTCCACTCCATTGTTTATTGCTACTTTTAATATCAAAATTAATGTATTTACTGAAATATTTTGTGGGTGATTTTTATAGCTTTATTTTCTTTTTCCTCACTTGAGCCATGGTATACCAAAGAAGAGACAACTGTCAAGATGACTTGCAGTGGGACATAACAGTAAAAGTGTGGGTTTGTAGTCTTCCTTTTAATCATGATCAGGAAAATAGCATTTGAAAATTTGAACTTAGTTCACTGATTTCATTATTAGTTTAAAAAAAAATACCATTAGGTTACCAATGTGACACTTTGGAATCTAAGACTTTTTTTTTTTGACTAAAGACTGAAATAAATATTCAAATGTACAAATTGTTCATGAATTAATCTGATTAGAAATAGAATTACGTCAACTGATTGAATAAAATTACATTTGATTCTATTTTTTTCTTTTTGCTGTCATTGCATAAATTATTTTCTTATACTACTATTATTATTTAGTACTTTTATGTGTTTTTGAATGATTCTGGTTAGTGAACTGCTCATTGGTCAGTGAACAAGTTACAACTTGCATACTTTGTGTTGGCAGTTCAGTCAAGCATGACTCTTCAAATATACCCTGAAGCTACTGATCCATAACAGCCTTTGTGTTTAGTACATTAAAAAAAAAGATTCACCTGACTTAGGAAAAGAATTCCACAACAGTCTCCACTTCTATCTGCCATGAGCAAGAAATCCAGTTAATCAGTTTCACTTTTTGTGTACAAAGTAGTGTCCCTGCTGAGAGAATACAGTATTAAGGCTTGTGGGCTTATTTATTCCCTGAAAAAATTCTGAAAAGAAAGACCAAGTTTAATCATGAATGCACTAAATAATTTGGATTTACATCTAGAAGCAAAGAGGATTTTCATGTCTTCTTTATATTATGCCATTGTGATGTAAAGATTAGCAGTAAAGGGAAAAGTACAGTTTATCGACACACCCACTACAGATAACATAATAAGTCCTCTTTTTTCCCCCTCCAAGTCCTCCTTTTTAAAAATTTGTAAATGGCCACCCTAATTTCAATGTAAAATACCACGACAAATGATTAGCATAAAGAATGTGTCTTTATGGCTTATTGATGGCTATATTATTGGTTATCACAATCTTTTTTTGTAGTTTTGATCTTTAAGCTTAATTTAGTATGATAAGCCTGAATTGACTGAAGACTATGTAGCGCCAGTCCTTTAAATGGGGAGTGACTGCATTAAAAATCAGTATTCAAGACATGTATTGATTAGTTTTTGAGAAGTTATTCTCTCCAAATTAAGAGATTTTGGAGATTTTTTTTTATGAGAATGAAAACAATTTTGTCACTGATTTTTCTGATGTCCTTTGTATGACATTTGACTGGAGTTCAGAGGAGTGTAGAGTACTTTTTTATTGCCATTACTCACGGGTCTATCTGGAGTGATGGTTAGGGTTAGGGTCCCATCTATGAATCAAATGTTTGAAAATTATTTGTATTAGATAGAAATACTTGATGCTATTAATTGTATTAATAGTTACTTAAAGTTAAAATTGTTTACCAGGGATTATTATTAGTTACATGAAACTATATAATCACTTGAAAATTATTGGTCTTAGGAATACTTGAAACCATATATTATTGGTTTTAAGACTATTTGGAAATATATAACTGCGTGCAAAAAAGATTATAATTATCAAATAGGAATAGTTATTTAAAATCATTTAAATTATTAGTATTAGGTAGGAATACTTTAAACTATAGTGAAGTCTCCATGGCGTGATGGCTAAAATGTTGCACTGCAGCCTCAAAGTGAGTTTGAATTCCATTTGCACTATTATGTTCACTTTATGACTAATGCCCTTTGGAAATGGTATGAACCCTCTTATTTCACGCGTTATGGGTTAGTATCACTGCTGTTTTTCTGCAAGGATGGTTTTGGCATTAAATAATCCACAAAGGTTGATATGCCATCAAACAAAGAAACCAAACCAAACCTTTAAACTATACAACTGTGTATAAATTATTTGTATTAAATAGGAATTCTTAATATTATATAAACTGTAAACAAATGGTTATATGCAAATAAAAGAAATTTTGAAATTATGCAATGGAAAATATAATCATGATTACACTATAGCATTTTCAAATGAATCCAATTTTGGCATTAAGTAATCCATTGCCATTAAACAAATACACTAAATTAACCAGAATTTGGCTGGGTTTATGCATTTTTGTAGAAATTCACTGTTACACATTGTCCACTATTAGGACCCTTGGAGGCACTGAAAGATTTCAAGGAGATATGGTGGCAGCAACAACAATTTGAGGACTGGCTGTCTTCGTAATGAGTATTTGGGTGTGTCATTAAGTGGTGGGAGTGAAGGAAAGAAAGCACTGAAAATATTGGTAATGATGGTAGCAGAAACAAAAGTGCTTTAAGAGGGTTTATGCTGTGAGGGTTATATGTTTCTCTGATGATTAAAGTCTCAGACAAAAATTAAAAACGATTGCCATTGGAAATCAAGTCTCCATTATTGTTTTGAATTTATGTCTCAAGTCAGAGATTTGGTTTCTCTTTTTGTGATTACCAACCTGTTGATAGGGTTAATACATTGACTGTACCCTCTCCAGAGGTTTAAGATCCTCCCCAAAATTGGTCTCCTGAGTATGATACTAAACTGTATCTGATGGTGAGGCTCCAGTTTTGCAGTTCTGGAATAATCTTCTATTGCCATTACTCCCAGGTTGATTCTGACCTGGAGTGAAAGTACCTGTTATGGTCTCTTGTATGGGTCAAATAGATCTATTTTGAAAATTATTTGTATTGTATAGCAATACTTGATACCATATGTATAAATTATTTGTATTAAGAATAGTTACTTGGAGCTATAAATGTTTACTAAGGATTATATTAGTTATTTGAAACTATAGAACTGTTTGTAAACATGTGATTATTAAGTAGAAATAGTAACTTGAAACCATATAATTTTGTATAAAATAGGAATATTTGATATCCTATAACTGTATGCAAGGATCAACTAGGCTAAAAAAATGTGAATATAAATGATGTACACAAATCCCTAACCTCTATCATTAAAATCAATCTTAACATGTTTTATCTGAAAAGAATGCTTTTAATCTGGATTTGTTTTATCATACAAAAGATATAAACAGTTGTATTTTTTGATAGATTTTTGTATTTAATTCATTTGCATATTCAATTTCTATTTTTATTTTCCAATATTTCCATTCATGCAATTTGATCATTTGATGATAATATGTTGACTAGGACATTATAGATACTCAGATATTTTTATTTTGAAAAATTGATGTATACAAATGGATATACTTGTACTAGTGTACTCATGTTAGTTATTATAGTTACAATGTTTCAAATAATGTATCCTGTAGCTTTCTTCTGGTGTTTCTTGTAATGATTTACTAAGTTGAGCTTAGTACCAGGTCAGAAATTTGGTTCAATTGGTGAGATTGAAACTCCCTCACTAGCTAAATATTACACTATCTGAAGTATCCCGTCAAGTGTCTTGCTGTTGATAATCTTTGAACTTAAGAATGCTGAAGTATACATCAAAATGTTGTGACTAACAATAATGACAAGGATATTAAGTTGTAAGTAAAGTTGGCGACCATGGTTGAGGGTGACCAGAAGGATCCCTTTTCAATAGCTACTACACTGAGGTGTAGGGGAGGGCACTACTCCTTTCCCTGGATTGCTCCACTTTACCCTTGATATGTACCTTTATATTGCTGAGTGTTAAGCAAGGAGGTATCAAGTACCATTTTTAAAATCTTTGATATGATGCGACCTGGGATTGAACCCCAGTCTCCCGGACCATTGGTGAACATTCAACCCGCTAGGCCAATATGTCGGTTAACAGTGTGCAAAATATTTGTATTAGATAGGAAAGCTTGATATCATGTAACTGTGTATAAACAAATTATTGACAAAAAAAAAGATGCAGTGGAACATTGAAAATAAAACTATAATTCCAAAAAGTTACAAATTAATCAAATTTCTGTTTAAATAACCAATTTGTGTGCAATGACCTGGGATTGAACCCCAGTCTCCCAGACCATTGGCTAACACTTTACCCACTAAGCCAATGAGCCGGTATGAAGGATACTAAAGTTGAAATATTTTCATTACTCTGTATGTTTTTTAATTATGTTGTCTTCATTTTTTATCATATTAACTCGATGTTTCAGTTTGTATATTATTCAGTTTTCCTTTCATGTCCACTTAAAATTTGTTTTGATTAATGCTTCAAATTAGAATTTGTATTGATAGAACAAACAGACCAAAAAATTGATAGCCCTGTTGGTAGGTAGGGTTTAAAATACAATTGTATCCACTGCAGAAAGGTAAGGCCCCTTCCTCAAATAAGGACATCTTTGGAATGACACTAAACTTCATCTGATGGTGAGATTACAGTTCTAGTGAATGTGGAGTACCCCTTCATTGCCATTACTCCCTGGTCGACTCTGACCCGGAGTGGTAGTGGTATCTGTTAGGGTCCTATGTATGAGTTAATTAGATTGGTTTACAAATTATTTATATTTGATAGGTCCATATGCAAAAAAAAAAAAAAATTTCTTAAATAATTACACAAAAAATGTAAATATGAATGTACAATAAATGCAATTCCCTAACCTCTAGGCATGAAATGATCCTAGGGTATTTGACGTGCTATTTAAATTATTCAGTCAAAAATACTGACCAGAATATTAATTAAAAATTGACAATCAGGAACTGCTTAGTAGTTGAGGTTGTTGGATATTACCCATTGGCTCTAGTGTTTGGTGATTGAATCCAGATATATGAAAAATTTTAAAGACACTATCATAAGGGACAAGTTAGGTAATTTCAAAAGATTGGTTGGTGCTGCCCAATCTTTTTACTTTGTCTTTTCTTGATGGCCTTTTACCAAACAAAGTTAAGCTTAGAAATAATCATATAAAAAAAAAAGAACCCATCATACCGCTTGACTCCTGACTATTCTTCATCTTCAAAAGTCATTTTTAATGATAATTTGTGGTAACATTCTTTGATTGTGATTATCCTAACTTTGTAAAGCATAATCCTTATTAGAACATGGCTCTTGAGGGCTGAGTGAAGAATATTATAGAAATGGTTCTTTGTCCATTTACCATCACAAGTTCTTTTCAAAGTGTTGTCCATAGAAGATAAATTAAAAGAAGCGTTGTAAGTCCCAGAGGCAAATAAAAGGTTGTTTAATGTGAAGTTTGAAAGATGATATATAGGTGTAAACATTGTCCAAAGTAGTTAGTTTGAATGCTGACTGAAGGAGATTGTCCAGGCTGTAACTGCTACATTTGATGTAAATAATGGAAGGCTAGAGTAGAAGAGGTCATCTGGCCAAAGGATTAGATATATGCACTTGTCTTGACATGGAAAGGAATTATATTTATTTGTGAGAGAAACAATGGCTAAAAGCAATTTCAAATGGAAAGAACAGTCAAGAAAATAGGATGTGTGTGTGTGTGGATGTATAACAAAAAATTATGTGTGTATGTATTGCTACATTTCATAAATATATATGCATGTGTGTGTATGTGTGTGTGTATATATATATATATATATATGTATATATATATATTCAGTAGGTATTGAGATTGAAATTGCATTTACCAAGACAGAAATGAACAACAAATGAAACATTAATTTTCAAAATAACAGTTCCCTTATTCAGCACACTTATTCCACTGTTCAAATCATCTCTACAACTTCTCTTTTGTAAGAAGCTACAGTGTTATATTCTTTTTAATATATATATATATAATAAGAAATTAGATTACTTTTAATATGCTGATGCATGTGTATGTATGTATAAATGTGTGTGTGTATATATATATATATATATATATATATATTGTGTGTGTACATCCGTGTATGAGTGTGTGTGTATATATATATATATATAGAGAGAGAGGGATGTGTTCAAAAAGTTTTGAGACTTAATTGGTATTTAGCAAGACAGAGGGGAACAATGAAATGTAAATTGTCTTCTTAATAGTCCCTTTTGCATTCAATATACTTTCTCAACTGAATTTTCCATTAGTTGAAGCACCTCTATAATTTCTCTTTTTATATTGTGTGAAGCTGTATTTTTTAATGAAAAAAAAACCCTTATACAGAACCAGGTCTTGTGAGTATGGATGCTGCTACGCTTAGAAAATCCTGTCTTTTATCAGAAAATATTCTTTAAAAAAAAATCAAGACTAGCTTCATAATTTTTCCAAATTGGCTCTGATAAAAGTGTAGACATTATCACTTTTATTTAAATCGCTCAGCTGTAAACATCTTCATTCAACTTTTAACAATTTGAAAATCTAAGGCTTCAGTTTCAATACTTTTGATCATTCCTTATATATACATAAACATTCAAGTATTCAGCAGACACACCTACACATATATAAATGAAGTTTATTATGAAAATAATATTTTCTAAATATCTAGACAAGTGCTGTGCCATCACTCATCAGATAGATTGTTCAAAATTTAAAACCTATCAAATAATACAAATTGTATCAGTAAAAAGATTTTACACAATAATCTTCAATTTTTCTCACTGCTTTTTTATTTATTTTATTTGTCTTTGTTTTATATTTCTTCATTTTTTAAAAATCTAACAAATCAAAATTGAGTGAATCCTTGATGTCAGAAAATACTAATATAAATAAATAAATATATATATATATAGTTGTGTTGACAGCATGGATTTCTTGATTCTTTCTCTTCAGCTATCACTCCTGCCAGGTTCTCCAAACTACATCTAGTGTTTACAGAGAGCTGATGTAAGTTCTCAATGGTCAGATAACACTGTCCTTGCTTCTCCAGCAGTATCTCACATGTCTTGTTCATCTTACTTAGATGGTTTTTTTTTTTTTTAGATAGGAGAAATAAGTGGCCATACAGCTGCTATTTTATGGAGTGTTGCTTCCAGGATTTGTTCAGAACAGCTTATCATTCTTGTGAAGTTTACATCTAACTTTTTCTCCATGCATTTTGTTAGCTGCCATGTGGTGCATCTATACAGTAGTACTGACACAGCCACAGCTTGGAAAAAATCCCCCTTTATTTTATTGGATAAATCACACTTTGATAATATTAATAACCTATTGATAGCAGTGAGACAACTTTATCTGCTTCATGCTTTTTTTTTCATGTAGTCATTTTCTTTTATTAGATCTATTGATTAAAACTCCAGCAACCATGTCAAAGAAGTCTATGGCTTCATTAGGTGAGTGATCAGTTGCTTTCATGTTTTTGTAAAGTATCATTATAGCAGTAACAGTTTATTTGGGGAGATCTTATGCTTGAAGTATTTGCTCCATCTTACCTCCGCTACAAACAATAGTGTTGCCTCAAGATTTTTTGTACATACTCCTTTGATAATTTGATGGATATGCTATTTAGTGATTTTAAGGCACAAAGACTAAGAAGCATTCTTACACCTGTGATATCATTGACAATTTTTCTATGCAGATGGTGAGACAAATATCTGTCTTTTACCAGTAATGTGATATTTTATTTTTAGTTCACTATGGTAGTATCTACGTCCTTGTATGCATTTGATGTCTATATTATGCTCGACTGCATATGCTGTCAGCTCAGATAACCGGTTTACTGTATTCAAAGTCATAACATTAAATGTTGCTATTTTAACAATGTTTTTGCATTTAAGTAATTTTGGTTTTGGGAAAGATTACCAAAAAATATAGATATAAGAATGTTAAATGCCTTATTACTTCTGCCTAACTAACAAGTTGAAACTTACATTACATATTGCACACATGAATATATCCTGAATACACTTACATATCTGGAAAATCTGACCAGTTAGTATAAATACGGTCAAGAGCTTTAAGTAGCCATGAGTTTCTTGTCAATGTGGCCATCAGACCAAGTGATTCCTATGTATATACTGTTGTTGAAGGGCATTCTGGGAATAGTTGTCTACTTTATATTTTTGTGCTCTTTTACGTGGCTGTGCTGTATTAATTTTGCAATTTGTTTATTCATTTACTCTAGTATGTTTAATTTGATACTTTCTATTTATCTATTATTATTATTATTATATCATTTTATCATTTATTTTAGTTTTTGGATTTGTTAGCTTTCAGGCAGTTTAATTAGAATTTGTTTTTATGCCTACTTTTAGATATAAGTTCTGATCATTTATTGGAGAAGCTTTTATTATTTGGGAAAGTGATCATGGCTATTTTTTTAACAGTATTTTCAGGTGCTGTGAGCTGGTATTACTTTCTTACTTTCCTTTTTTTTTTTTTTTTTTTTTTTTATTGTTAATGATATTTTGTGAGCTGCTCCTCTGTTACTCCTATATATATTTTTCTGTCTTTTCTTTAGATCTTATGGTGACTTGGTAGACATTTTCTTGTGGACAATTTCCATTTAAGAGGCATTCAGGCTTTATTTTACAGTTACAAATATATATATATGTGTGTGTGTGTGATGAAAGCTCAACTCACTGGAATGTTTGGTCCAAAAAAAGTGCATGTGTGAACCAAATGTGTCTGATATACCTGGTTAAAGGCATGCATGCAAAGAACAAATAAAAAGACTGTGGATTTGTCATTTGTTTGAGTGATTTGTGACTGGCGTCAGAGAGGTGAACATATGAAGAAAAGAAGGAATGCATCAATTCAAAGGCTGAAAGTGTTGAGAGGTGGTAGGAAGAGAGATTCTTTAGCTACAATCTTAACCCAGAACTTAGATCTTCTGTATTGGTTTTGATTAGTCTTTTTTCTTGCCAGAACTAATATAGTAAAAGTAAAGTTGGTGACCGTAGTCGAGGGCGACCAGAAAGCTCCTTTTTCAATAGCTACTACACCGAGGTGTAGGGGAGGGCGTTATTCTTTTCCCCTGGATTGCTCCACTTTACCCTTGATATGTACCTTATATCACTGAGTGTTAAGCAAGGAGGTATCAAGTACCATTTCTTGAGTCTTTGGTATGACGCAACCTGGGATTGGCAAACACTCTACCCACTAGGCCAAGTTGAATTATTTTATTAAAAATGAGTTAAGTGTTTAATTTAAAAGCAACTACTTGCACAGAATTACAAGTAAAAAGTAGTTTTTAAAGTGAATGCTTTTAACTCATTTTTTAATTTTCTAATAATAATGACATAAAATATTTAATGTCACGTTTGATTATGAAACTCTATATTTTCACAATAAAATTGGTATTAACCAATTAATGTTAATAAAATATTCAAGATGTATTTCTTTGAATTATATTGCATGTAAGTTTCAACTTACCCAGTCTTGAACCCAGTTGGCTAGGGCTGTAGAATATACCCACTGCATCTCTCCAAATAGGTAAGACTCGCCCCTAACCAGTGTTCTGAATCTGACACTAAACCATTTGATGGTGAGACTCTAGTTCTGGAGCTTTAGGGTGTTGAGTACCCCTTCATTGCCATTGCTTCTAGGTTCACTCTAACCTGGAGTGGTAGTACCTGGCAGGGTCCCATTTATGGGTCAAATAGAACTGTTTAACCTTTTAACTGTGTGCAAACAAATGAGTAATATTGAATATTATTATTAGTGTTGGATAGCAATACTTAAAACCATTTAACTGTTTGCAAAATGAGCTCTAACTTACTTAAAATGTTACCTACAAACTATTCATTTACAAATAATGTATTTTATCTCTGTGTATAAACAGTATTTGGCATTAAATAGCCTCTAAGAGTTGATATGTCATAAAACCCAACAAACCAAAATTATCTAGTCTTATTAAAGATATTGATAACTTGTGTTAGGATTTATTATGCAAAGAAACTTTGTTTAATATAAATTCTCAAGATGTAGTCCACAGGAACATTTGATTAATACAATATACAAAATACCTGAACAAAATATTTTATTTGAGGTCCCATATATGTCTAGACATATTATTTATTCATATCGGCTCCTTCATAATATTTTGTAACCATCAATCTTTCATCCATAGATTTTTGATAACTTTTCTACTGTTTTGACTTTAACATTACTTCCAGGTGTTTTTATTGCTTCCGAAAGATAATCTTTGCCTTGAATGTTGTTTTCCATTCTCATATATGAGGGTCAGCTAAAAAGTTCTTAGGCTTACCAAGATTCTCTCATAGGATGCAACCAAATCAGGCTTATTTTTCAACATAGTCCCACTAGCATTCAACACACTTTTTCCATTGATGTTACAGTGCTTGTATCCCTTTGTCCGAAAAGGCATCAGGAGTAGATATAACATCATTATATGAATTTCTCAGCCTAACCTTGTGATGGTATATCATGAGGTTTTTTTGTTTTTTTTTAAATATCTGGAAAAGCAGAGTAGGAACATTCCATTAATTTGATGTCTTTGAAACCTTTTTTGTCTGAGAGGACAATAGTCAGCTTTGCCAAAAGTGAAAGGACATCATCTTGCATCAATATATGATTTAATACTTAAGTGTGATCTGTACCATTCAAAAAATGTCTTGTCCAAGAATATACAATAATTTTTTTGCATTTATTTTGACTCTTGGATATTTAAGGGACCGATAACACTGGTTTACAAAAATAAATTTTTGGTCTGAGGCAAGAATGGGGATAGGTGTTTTTTGTTAATTTGGGTGTGCTGAATTCAAATTTATAAATAGTTTTGCTCTATCACCTCTAGTTTTCTGGCTTTTAAATAGTCTCATTTTAGTATAAACAGAGAATATATGTGCATATTTCAAGAGTTACAGCAGCTTATAACAGATAAAACAGGATAGATAAAAAACACTGATTGAATCAATATACTTGGATGACACAATTACACAATTCATAGTACCCCCGACAGTCAAGTGTGTTTTCTTAGAAGATCTGGTGTATTTTGCCTCTGGGATGTCACGCAAGAGCATCCAGCAGAAGTCTCCCATCATGCTGGGGTTCCATTTGCCTTGATAGTTGCTCTCCATCTTCATAATGTCTTGGTGGAATCTTTCTCCATGCTCATCACTCACTGCTCCAAAAATGTAAGCAGTACTTACATTTTTAATTCAAGATATTGCTTCAACCTACTTAGTCTTCCGAGTTAGGTTAAAGTTTCCATGAAGATCCAACCTTTAGAAGGTCCATCAAGTTCATCCAATACAATGGTAAATTCATCATTATAAATTTCTGTTTTCATTAACTTTTTTTTGTGATGTTTTCTTAAGGTTGATAGTTGGGTTGTTTTTGTGGTTTTAGCCAGTGTTCTTGATATTGTAATATGGTATCCCCTCTACTAATGACATCATCTCCTATGTTAGATGTGAGAGGTCAAAAGGTGTGTTGAAATTCATTATGGTATTCACCTTTCAATAAAAAAATGTTTGTCTCTGAGGGGAGGGTCGATAATACTAGTTTGCCGTTTAACGGGCAGAGAATCTTAAATTTCAACTTTCTTCTCGTTTACCCGGCCCATTCTTTCTCTCTTCTTTCTCCAATTAATCGCTTGCTCTCTGGTGTTCGTTTCTGTCGTGTTTGTCTCATAGCCTACTTTTATGCAACAAAAATTTGCATACCATGTAGGCCTAGTCTCTACATATTCTGCTCACTACTATTCTACATTTTCTCGATTTTCGCCAACATCGAATTTAAGGTAAGCCGCCTTATTTCTCTGCTCTACACGCCAAACAAAGTCTTGCCCTCTTTTTGCTGGAATTTTCATTTGACTTTCACTGTCACAAAAGGTTGCATGGGCTATAGGCAATTGGTATTTGAATAATGAAGAGCTTAAGTTGACTGATTTGAGGCTTAAGTGAAATTGCTTTCTCATTGGGTTAATGAGGAAGCAGTTTCACTTAAGGTGGAGATGATTTATGGATGAACAATTCTTTCCTTCATCAACAAAACAAAAAAAGCACCAATAGGCTTAAAATATGCTGACTATATCCTCTGCGGAGAAGTAAGACTCTCTCCAGAAAAGGAATGTTCTGGGTATGACACCAAACTGTATCAAATGGTGAGATTCCAGTTCTGGTGAACTGGGGAGTAAAAAATACCTCCTGATTACAATTACTTCTAGGTCCACTCTAAACTGGAATAGATCTGTTTAAAAATCATTTGTATTCAATAGAACTGTGTACAAAAAAAGGTCTTAAGAAACAACACAAAAAATATTAATACGAAGATACAATGAAACTCTTGGCATAAAATAACCCTAGATGATTTAGGATACCTTTAAAGTCAATAAAAAAAAAAATTCCATTTTAATATATTTTTTACCAATTTGAAGAAGTAACATCCAAAAATATTTTTTTGTGAAAATCTCTTAGTTTCCTCAACAACCTTGAAGACCACTCTCACAACACAACCGCCTTGGAGACCACTCTCACAGTACAACCGCCTTGAAGACCACTCCCACAATACAACCGCCTTGAAGACCACTCTCACAATGCAACAACCTTTTGCATCTTTTTTGGTTACTTTTATAACATGAGTCTCTATAAATATTTTCTTGTTGGCCAGTCCATTTTTTTTTTTTATTTATAACTCTTTTAATTTTTCTCGCATTTAAACTTCCAAAGTTGTGTTCTATCACTAATTTTACAATATCATGATTAATAATTTTTCTTTCATATTCTTTGTCCTTGTTTTTGATAAATGCTGTTTCTTACCATTATAAAATTAACAACGCTATTAAGTTGCCATAAAAATTAACTAGAATTTGGAAGAAGTCATCACACTAGTTATAATTAATGATAATGATGATAGAAAAAGCAAGTAGAATTAGGAAGATGAAAGGTAATGAGCCAAAACTGATAATAATGTTGCAAGAGAAAGTAAAATTAAATGTACTGGTAAGCAGAGGGATTGAACTCACAGCCTCCAGGTTTTTTTATAGGTCTGTCACACGTGTTAATTAAATTGGTTTGACTTGTGAGGCAGTTTCTCTCTCAAAAGAACTTTGCCACCCAGTTTTAACCCCTCTGCTTCAGGCTCTTTGCCAGTTGCAGAGAAAGTCTAGAGAAGAAAAATAAAGACTAGAAAGTCAAAGTGAGCGAAGACTGAAACTTATTCAATGTATTGCTCATAAAAGATATAACCTGAAAATTTTACCAATATATTGATAATACTAATTTTATTATGAAAACATAGAAATAAAATCTGACATAGTGTGTGTGTATGTATGTATGTATATATATAAAATCTGACATTGTGTGTGTGTGTGTATATATATATATATATATATATATATAATCTTGTTATCTATGGAATCTTTGGCTAAGATGTCAATTTTGATGAAATTTGGCATGTGAACTCCCTTAACCCCAAGGAATATTTTAAATACATCTCATGGTGGAGGTAGAGATACTCCCCTGTGTCGGGAGGAGCTTTGAAATATTTTAGCTTAAAATTGATCAGAAAAGTTTAATTGGTCCTTAAAACACATAGAATTACCATTTGCATAAGCACTGTCCTACTCACAAGGGGACTGGGACTTTTTGAAAAAGAATCATTAAGACAGGACTTATTTGTACAGAAAACAAATATAATGAATTTTTATTTAGCAATATCTGTTTGTATATATTGGTTTTAATCTGGACAATGCCAGTTTCTTCTATAAGGTTATACACAGGGTGATTGAAAAGCGACTCCCTAATATGTAGGAGTCACTTTTATAATCAACACACACACACACACACACACACATATATATATATAACTCCCTATGATATAGACATTACTTTTTAATCACCCTGTGTGTGTGTGTATATATATATATATATATAGGACATTCATGACTTGCTTTAAGACTTCTTGTTTGTTTTATTGATTCTTAAGTTTGACTATTTTGTCACTGTCAGATTTGTTAAATATCTTCCTTGATAATATCTTGTTTCCTTGTGAAATGTATTTTTTCCTTACAGTTTTCATGGGAGAAACCTTCACTTCCACATGTGATCTCTTGTCAATTGAAAACTATAATATATATAAAAATCCTCATGTGTGTTTGATGTATCTAATTTAAAAGGGAAAAAAGAGCACCTCACTCTATGCAATAACTCCAGCTGCTTTTTTTATCCGCCAAAAATCTAAAAACTGATAGTAGTAATAATATATACATCAAGAAAAACCAGATATTTGATATGAAAGTTAAGAGGTGTTTTACTTATGGCTACCAATATATTTTTCACACAAAAAACTAATTTCAGTTTCCTTTCTGCAAAATAGGCAGGGTTCCAATGTTATGAAAACAAACGTGTGTGTGTGTGTGTATGTATGTATGTGTATATATATATATATATATATATATATATATATATATATATATATACACACACACACACATACATGTATATGTGTCTGAAGTTTGGAGTAACACTTTGATCTTAGGCAGAGCACCAGATACTCTGATCCTAGGAAGAGATTTACACTATATGTAAATCATTCAATCAATTTGATGGATACCATGTTCACATATATATATTGTGAGTATATACATGTACACAAACACAAGGGTCATTCAATAAATAAAGTGAAATTTCCAAATGAGTTGGCAATAGGAAGGACTGTTTATAGTTGCAACTTTTTAA
Organism: Sepioteuthis lessoniana; assembly: GCA_963585895.1. Classification (NCBI taxonomy): domain Eukaryota; kingdom Metazoa; phylum Mollusca; class Cephalopoda; order Myopsida; family Loliginidae; genus Sepioteuthis; species Sepioteuthis lessoniana. The sequence continues at coordinate 5,541,539 of OY757914.1, read as the reverse complement.
AGGAAATCAATAGTCATGGGTCCTTTCATATCCCAGAACACTATCAACATGACTTTCTTTCACCTGGAACTTTTTCTCTACCAGAGAGGTAGTATGTTTCCACTGCATGGACTTGTCTTTTCAAATCAGGATTTTAATGGCAAACCCATGTTTAGACCATTTGTAAACATTTTTTGACTCAAACATTCTTCTCCAAATTCCACATGTTTTGTTCTTCTCAACCATCAAAATTTTGATGACAGACCTTTGTTCAATTTTAGAGCCTTCTATTTATGTCAGTTTCATTTTGAATAGCCTCAAAACAAATATTTTTGTGAGAATAAAATAATTTTTGCTATAAACCAAATCTAAACAATGAGGAGTTTACATTTATAGAAAAAAAATCACTTTGCTTTTTTAAAAAAAAAATTCTTATTCATTGAATGACCCTCATATAAAACATGGTGTGTGTCTGTATATATAAAGTTTAAAAATACAGAAGTTAGAAAAGAAAATAGAATAGTATATGTATGAAGTATGATATATATATATATATATATATATATATATATACACACACACACAAGTATGTTTATAATAGATTAAAATGTGCCAGCCACTTTATTTATAGCTTCTGATATTTTCAAGGCAGACAATAAAATGGAGACTTGATAACTCTTTTGTCACCAAAACCAAATGCAGAAATAAAAATTCAAACAACTTATCTATATTATTTTTCTTCAGAACAAAAGAAAACCCATTGATGTTATTTCTTTAAGATGTTTAGACATTACATTAAACATCATATCAAATGGTTAGAATCACTAATGGCTTTAGTTTGTCCCTGGCCACAAAGGATCAAACCCTCCCCCAACCATTGTATTCTGTGACTACTTTTTTTTTGTGTTAATGGGATCAGATGCACCTGTCATACTAACACTCTCTTTTGAGTTTATCACATATCAAAAGCCTTAATAAAAGTGACAAAAACACTTCTGTGCATACGCTCTGCACAGCCATTTCCCCACCTTCAAACATAAGAAAATATACTTTTACACAACCAATCAAAACACTTCCTGCTCACTTCCAACAAACACAGACTTGATCCACCCAAGACCAATAAAAGACAGAATTTTCCTATCTGTACCAGAAAAGGAATTCACTTACCATAAGTCACTAAGACCGACCTGTTTCTCACACTTACATTTTTGAACACTTTCACTCATCTGTCAACTTGTGACAATTACTTTATTAACACACACACACACATCTGTTCCTGTAGAAATAAATCCTCCTTTCAACAGATAAGTCTCATCTACTACCTGTTCACTTTGCTATATACTGTGTTCATAGCTAGCAGTAATGACATTTTCCTTTTAGTATGTAGTAGTGACTAACCTAGCTTTTCTATTAGTCAACAGGGCATTACATTCATACTAGTATATTGATATGAGGTGAATGATATACAAATTTTATGCTTCTGAGACACATCTACCACATACAAACACTTGTATATAAGACAAAGAACCTAATGTGATATCCTTATTTTATTTTTCTTCAATAAAGAGTTCTCCTCTTGCTGGATGAAGAGTGGTATCTTAATCAATGTTTCCACCACCTAATAGCTGTGAACAATCTTTAGATGACGCATACATTTACCCAACCTCTCTACCATGGGAAAGATATGACACAAGGTCAGTTTTTGAGCAGAATGCAGCTCGCTTGAATTTATTGTTCTCCTTCTTTATAACCAAGGCTAAAAACCCCAGTCTACCCTACTATTTACCCATAGCTAAGGGTGGGAAGAAGAGGTGGATTTAGGTATTTCCCATGGGCATCAGTACTCATTGAAATGCAAACGGCCTTATCCAGGTTTTGAATTTGGATCACTAATTCCATTTCCTACGAACAATAACTGTTATGCTAAGCCCATCATTAATATTTACATGGTGTAATTGTTACATGATTTTATGGGACAAGGAGCTTTGTGTCTTTAGGTCCAAATAAGTTTTGTCCATAATTTTTATTTCCACTTTTTAAAAAAGATGAAAGTAATTATCATTATACAAATCGCTTTTAAAGATGGATCAATAAGTCCATGACCTGAAATATATTTGTTAACTGAATTTTAATAAAAAAATTTTCTCTGTATAATGTATCTTATTAATTTCAAACACTGAATTAAATCCATGGACAAAGAATGGGATTATGTTGAAAGATAAATATTTGTGTAAAATAGATAAATTATTTATCATTAGGCCTAGAGAATTATTGATATACATACATTTATATATTTACAAACATTAAAAGTATAAGATTTCTCTCTTTATCTCTCTTTCTCTCAGTAGAGAGAAAATACAAAGTATTTTTAAAAATTTGAAATCATTTAAGATGTTCAGGGTGTTTCAGAAAAAATAATATCATTTGAAATGTATTGGGTGTTTTAGAAAAATCAATGTAATTTTATTATCTAATAATTTGACTAATTCTCATTCAAATGATCTAAAATTTTGACAGCATGTGTAGAAACAACTCAAAATTCTATGTTAATTTTAAAATAATAGAGCACGATATTAATTACGAAAACACAACAACAGCGGATATATGGAGCGAGAATATTCGTCCTCCTCTAACAACTACTGTATTTACAATAATGCCTGTCTCACAACTTTCGGTTAGAAGCTGCCTCACTGCCGAAAGAGTATTCAAGGAGGATTACTCCATTGGATTAACAGTTCTTCCCCTTTTTTCTTTTTCTTTTCAGTGGAGTATCGTACCTTCTGCAAAAGAAAAATGAAGAGTTTATTTACATTATACAGATGATTCTTTAGGCTCTGATATGAAACCAAGGATCTTAAATGATGGCACTCTTTTCTTTGTTAAGGAGTCGGCAATTTGTACATCAGTTGGTATCTAAGAGATCTCTGCAATTTCTTTTCTCTCGATCATTTCTCTCAAAATAGCCATCTCTATGCAAAGTCTCTCGTCCAAAATTTGGGTTGAGGAATCTACTGAATCATAGAGACAGGAATTGTCTGTTTTGTGGAAGATTTTGATGTTATCACTATTGTCTTTCAATTGCAGTATCTCTTATAAGAATTTTCTATAAAAAATACAGGCTTCTACCTGGTCAGCTATGGCTAAAGTTTCTGCAGCTTGAGTACTTTTGATAACTCTTCTAATAAGCTTGGATTTCCAGGCAATGGGCATATACTTGTCATTGTTTCCAACCAAAAAAAGTATATAGCCTCCTTGTGAACCTCCATCAGTTAAATTGCCAAAAGAGGCATCACTATAGGCAACAATTTTTAGTTGCTCAAGATTTCCTAAATCTGGAATATCTATTTGGGATTTTTCTTTTTTTGCTTTCTTTTACCACCCTATTAGCCTGTTTTAAGCATTCAACATTTTCCTGCTTTAGCATTGAACTTAACTCACTAACGTCATAACTAAGATCAGATCTGGTTTGGGTGGCTAGCCATTTAAGTTGGTCAATCAATTGTCTGGTTTTGGTTACTTCTGTTGCAGATATTCTATCTTTCAAATTTCTGCCTCCTTCTACTGGGATACATTTTAATCTTTTTTTATATTCCTTCTGTCTAAGCTTAACATTATCCCTGTTCTTCTTCAGATTTAATTTTAAACAACTGCAACTTCTTCAGATTTAATTTTAAACAAATGACGAAGCCTATCCATGTCTCTGGTCTGGAAGATGTCCGACTCTGAAAAGCAAAAATCATCGACATGAGTAGCGATTATACCATACAGTTTGTTTCGAAAATACCATGTAAATATGGCTTGATCATATTTTGAAACTACTGCTCCAGATTTCAATAATTCCTCCATCACAATCTTGATGCATCAGTTAAGCCATATACACACTTGGAGAGCTTCCAAATATGTCCTGGAGGCACATTGGCTTCTTTAGGAGGATCCAAATAGACTAATCGGTTTAACTCCTTGCTCTACAGGAATGCTGTTTTTATGTCCATTGACTTGCACATCCAATGGTTAGATGCCATTATGGCTAAGGCTATATGTAGACCTTCTTTAGAGCATGTGGGAGAATTGTTTCTTATATTGCCCACATCTCTGTCCTGAAATTCTCTCACCACAAGTCTGACTTTACAGACTTGTTTGAGATTTTTAAATGTATAAACCCATCTTGTAGATATTCTGGGTTGGCCTTGGTCAGATACTTGGGTGTAAACTTTATTTTTGACCCAGCTTTGGAGTTCTTCCTTTTTTGCTGTTTCCAGGTTATGATCAGAAGGGGAAATCATTGTTTTCCTCATCACCAAAGGTGTGTTCATCATCACTTGTTGGTCTGATTTCACTTGCTTTCCATTCTAATACTCCATGCTCAAAGTCTAGCCCAAAATGGTTAGCCTTGTTCCAAAGCCATATTCATTGAATATTTGTTTTTGCCTGTGGCTTTGGCTGCCCTGCTTATGACATTCAAATTTCTCCATTCTGAATCATCATCATTGGCAAGCTTACATTCAATGGTTTGTTCTGGTTTAGGAAGCTCAATTGTCTTTCGAATTTAGTTTTGTTTAGTTGGTTCATCTCTCACAGTTTGACGTTGTTCAACATGATCACTTGGGGTCCCTAATTCTTCTTCCACATTATTCTCTTCAGAAATTGATACGTGGTGCATTTAAAATTGTTGTAGACTCTTAAAAATTCACTATGTTATTGCTATATATCTTATGAGATGACTGACCAATTTTTATGATTTCAGCTTCAAATGAACAGCTACAGCAGCAAATGGAATATACCCTACTAAAGCCTGATTGTCACAGCAGGTGGATTTCAAAAATACAATCTGGACTTTAGAAGAACTATATACAATAAAATTCTGTTTTAAACTTGGAAAAAATGCCATGCAATGAAAGCTGGATCTACTGCTATGACTCAGAGACCAAGAGATAGAGTTCCCAGTGGAAGCATGCTGGCTCTCCCTGACCCAAGAAGGCCAGACAGAGAAAATCTACCCACAAACTTCTGATGATCCCCCCCTTTTTTTTTTTTTTTGACAGCACTGGCATGATCTACATGCACTGGACAGTCAACAAGGAATACTATGTTGAGATTTTAAGGGAGTTCAGGAAGAGATTCCATTGGAAGAGGCCAGCACTCTTCAAATCGAGTCGGTAGCATTTCCACGAGGACAATGCACCAGTTCACAACTCCATTCTTGTCACAGACTATTTGACCAAGATGGGCATCAAGACAATTCCTCACCATCCCTATAGTCCAGACCTTGCTCCCTGTGACTTTTGGTTATTCCCTAAGGTCAGAGGCTGTCGTTATGAGACAACTGAGGAGATTAAAGAGGGTGTGACAAAGGTCATTGACATAGTCACACAACAGGACTTCCATGCGGCCTTCCAGAAGTTGTTGGAGTGGTACAACAAGTGCATTGCAGCTGGAGGAGACTACTTCGAAGGGGACTAGAGTTTCATGTGTGTACTATCAATAAAAGTGCCCTTACAAAAAAAGTCTGGAAACTTATCGTATGCACCTCGTATGTTTGAAGTTTCTTAAGGCCCACTTGGTGAAGTGGTAGGGGTTCAATTATTGATTCACTTAGAGGAACTTTGATATTGTTTTGGGTGAGGCACTAGACAACTGGGGTGCACTCTTACATATGTACCTCCATGTCTAACAAGAACCTGTTTATGCTCCCACCCTATGACAGTTTCTGGACCAAGCCATCTATCACAAAGATTTCTCTTAAAAAAGACATCATCACCATTTTTATATGATGACCAGTTCTAATTTGATGACGAAGTGGACGTCTTAATTTTTCCAAAGACTTGCACTTTATAAATTGTTTTCTAGCTGCATACATGGCATTGAGGTTACTGGCAACAACTTCACTGGTGGAGACACCTTCTAATGCAGGGAGTTTGTCATTTAAAAAGGAGGGCAGGTTGGGATTCCTACCGAAAACAAGTTGGTTGGGACTAAATCTATGAACACTGTGAAGTGTGTTTTTGGCACTTATAGCCCATGCTAGTGCTATTACAAAACTACAGTGTATGTCCTTTAGGGTCTTCTTTACTATTTCTCCCAATATCCCATTATGTCGTTCATTTAACCCATTACTCCATGAACTTTCAGCAGGAGTAGTACGCACAATGATATTCAAATTCTGTGCCATGTCCCAAAATGATTGGTTATTGAATTCCCTACCATTATCAGTTCAGATAGATCCTGGAGTCCCAAATATGTTATCCAGTGTTTAAATATAGCACTGATGATGTCATAATTTTCTTTACTAGGAATCCTGACTCCGACACTGTATCTAGTACCATGGTCAGTCAGGGGAAGTACTTTGTTGCCATTGATTTTTTTTTGATATTCATGGCAATATTTTTGTTAAAATATGATCCTAATGTGAATCCAACAACAGGCCTAGGTTCAGTCATTTTGTAGCGAATGCCTACTTCACAGGAATTTGGAAGTACTTGAAAAATTTTAATAAATTGAGGATCTTTTATTCCTTTATTTTTAACTAAATCTCATAATTTCTTACTACTAGGATGACAAAATTGTCTATGTAACTTTGTTGCAATTTAAGTTTTTTCTGACTTGTTCTTAGAGGAAATTTCTTTAATGAAAAGTATGTGTTTGAACTTACTTTTGTCCGGTGAAGGTTTGGTGATAGGGATTTTTTCGCTGACTGTTCAGCAGAATGTCTGGCATCCATGCCAGACGGTTAATGCTCCATGGCAGACTTGAGGCCGAAAGGCCCCTGGCATCGGCTGGGCGAGCTGCAACACTGACACTTTTGTCACCCTTGTATAGCACTGGACCATGCTGGACCCAGGTTTGGGTCCAAGACCAGCTAGGCTCATCAGGCCTACATTGTACAAAGTGGGCTGATGACCAGCATAGTCAAGCAGGGCTCGAGCCCAACCTTCCCCTCCCCTAAATCCCCACTATAATTGACCTTCGGGTCATTGATCTTATGTCAAGCCCTGTCTGGTGGGAAGCAGAGACAAATATTGGGATGTGGTAATGTCCAGACGATGTACATCGCAATGGAATTTTCTTTTTAAAATTGTAACGCTGTCATTCTCAAAGTTGAGACAAATCCTGCCTCTTTTCATGGAGTCTTTGCTCAAGAGAAGTGGAATATCTGCATCTACATCAGTGATGATATTGACTTCAATGTCTGCAATGACACATAGTAGAGTAACCTTGTAAAGTGAGTTCAGCTTATTTCCATCACCGAGTTTTAAAGGTTCTTACTCTTTCATTAACAATTATATTTTTTCTTTGTTCATCGGTTAATGTTTCAAGAAAACATTTGTACCATTTTGTTCTGCAAACAGTACCAAATGCACCACTATCCAGAACAGCAGAACCAAGTTTCTCACCCAAAAAGGTGTTGCCATTTTCCTCCCATTTTGTGAGCTGCCTCATCATTACGATGTTAGACAGAGAAAGATAACTCCCGTTTTTGTCATCCTCATGTTTATCTTTGGTATCGGCAGTTATAAGACCAGTGGAATTTGCAGCCACACTTAAAATATACAGTGGTGTTGCCTTCAGGTCCCAGTGGGTTTATTTTGTTTTTTTGTCAGGGGAGTGTGTTTTGTTATTGTTGTTGTGTCGTCTTCCACCACAGTTTATTATTTTTTCTCCGACCACTAAAATGGGAATCCCGTCAGTCCAAAGAGTGACTATGATATATCTCACTGGGGTCTCTCTGGTTATTTTCTGCATTGGCAATAACATCTACTTCATTCTTCACCATGATGGGTGGAGTGTTGGAAGATGAAGCAACAGAAGTTTGTAATCTTCTGTAATTGTCCTGACATGGAAGATAGTGTCAACTCACCGATAGTAGTCTTGACTAACCTTTCATTTTCTGGGGTTAGATTAGCACTCTTTAATGCTTTAATGGCAAGTACAGGTTCCAGTAAAAGAATATTAAAGTCTTTTAATTTGGTGACATGTCAGCCTAAATTGATAAGAAAGTCCTCTATTGATGTATCTGGTTGTCTCCAATATCCTTTCCTTTTGAAAGTTTTGTAGGCCAAAAAGGCAGACTGGTTTATGTCTTCTAAAAAGAGTGTGTCAAGTTTCTCATAACACCTTTTCCATCCCATCTTTGGAATTAAGGGGTACAATATATAACTCTAAAACAGCTTCTCTGGCCTTCCCTTCCTGGGCAAGAAACACTATGGGAGCGTATTTCACCTTCTTAACATGGCCATTTCCCAAATTTGCATTTCTTTCTTCCATGTAAGACTGATGGGGAAATGTATTTCAAAACCATAGTACTGTTTAACTCTGTTACCAATGTTAATTTAAAAATAATAGAGCACAATATTAATCGCGAAACCACAACAACAGTGGATATATGAAGAGAGAATATGTATTCGTCTTCCTCTAACAAGTACTGTATTTACAGTAATGGCTGTCTCACAACTTCTGGGTAGAAGCCGCCTCACCACTGGGATAGTATTCAAGGGGGATTACTCCATTGGATTAACATTCTATATTTAATTCTTATTGTTCCAGTTATAGGAATGCTATTCTCTAGAAAATAAGACATTTAAAAACCTTAAACATAGTTTTGAGTTGTTTCTAGACATGCTGTCAAAATTTGACATTATTTGAATGAGAATTGTTCAAGATTAGATTACAAAATCATATCATTTTTTCTGAAATACCCTGTATATGTAATTTTATACTGTTTGTATTATTTTAGATATATGTACATACATTTATTTTGAGAATTTGATATATTTTTTTTATAGATTATGTATATATTTTCTCTTTCATATATAAATATGTTTTCAGGGTGTCTACAAAATAGTTCGAAAAATTCATTAAGAAAATAATATTGACATTTGTAGATTATGAATATCTTCTATCTTTTGTGTGTGTGTATATATATATATATATATATATATATATATATATATATATATATATTTGGGGTGTCTACAAAAAATAGTTTTAAAAATTATATTGACTATGCTGGCCAATCGACAAAGACTTACGTTAGCACTATACAGACATGGGATGCAGTCTAGAGGACCTGCCAGAAGCGGTGAACAATGGGGACAGATGGAGAAAGAGAATCAAGGGACTCTGTGCTATCTGCACAACTTGATAATAATGACATTCAGCTCAGCACTGAAAAATTAGACATTTTATAAACCAATCTTCATAATGCTTTAGTATTTTTACACAGAAGTCATGATTTGTTGTTTTTCTGTACAGTGGTCATGATATATGGTTTTTGTCTTGGTCACTTATAATTACAATTTGTAATGTCATTTTCAGCTGTTTCTGCAAAAATTTTTCAACTCATCACCTGCTTGCCCAGTTGGCTGGGGCTGTAGAATACATCAACTGCGTCTCGGCAGAGGGGTAAACCCCCCCCCAATGAGTGTCCTGGATATGACACTAAACAATCTGATGGTGAGGTTCCAGCAATGTTGGAGCTTTGGGGAATGCGGAGTACCCCTTCATTGCCATCGCTCCCAGGTCCACGCTGGCCCGGAGTGGTAGCACCTGATAAGGGTCCTATCTATGGGTTAAATAGAACTAAACTATGCTTTCATCACTATACTGATTTTTGCATTTAAACTGCATATTTATGCTAAACTGAATTGTTTAAAGTAGAACTGTTTAGTGCTGAACTGAATTGCTCGAAATAGAACTGTTTTGCTGTTTAAACTGTGTACTTATGCTGAACTGAATTATTTGAAATAAGACTGTTTGACATTTAACCCTGTGTATTGCCCGGTCGGCTGGGGCTGTAGAATACACTGACTGCACCTCTGCTGAGGGGTAAGACCCCGCCCCAACGAGTGTCCTGGATATGACACTAAACAATCTGATGGTGAGGCTCCAGCAATGCTGGAGCTTTGGGGAATGCGGAGTACCCCTTTATTGCCATCGTTCCCTGGTTCACTCTGGCCTGGAGTGGTAGCACCTGATAGGGCCCTATCTATGGGTTAAATAGAACTAACAGCATACTTATGCTAAACTGAATTGCTTGAAATAGAAATGTTTTTGACAATTAAACCGTACTTACATTTAAAATGCATGTTTATGCTTAACTGAATTATTTCAAATAGAACTGTTTTTCAACATTAAAACTTTATTTACACTTAACTGAATTGTTACATATAGCTGCTTGAATAGTTTGAAATAGAAATGTTTTTGACAATTAAACTGTGTACATATGCTAAACTGAATTGTTTGTAATAGAACAGATATTTACATAAAAATGGATTTGGTATTAAATAACCTACAAAGGTTGATATGCCATAAAACCCAACCAACCAAACCAAACTCATCACCTGCCCTCCATGCAGATTTCTAGAGGCTGCTTAGGTTACTGGCACAAACATGCTCTACTTGTTTTTCTAATACTGATGTTCTTCCAGGATTTGAATTCCCCTGTTGGCTGGGGCTGTAGAATACACTAACTGCACCTCTACAGAAGGGTAAGACCCCCACCCATGAGTGTCCTGGATATGATACTAAACAATCTGGTGGTGAGGTTCCAGTGATGCTGGAGCTTTGAGGAATGTGGAGCACCTCTTCATTGCCATTGCTCTCAGGTCCACTCTGGCCAGGAGTGGAAGCACCTGAAAAGGCCCCATCTATGGGTCAAATAGAACTAAACTGTGCACTTATCTTAAACTGAATTGCTTGAATTAGAACTGTTTGACTAAACTAAATAGCTTGAAATAGAAATGTTTTTAACAATTAAACTGTGTACTCTTGGAATTGTTTGAAATAGAGCTGATTATTTGTATAAAAATGAATTTTGCATTAAATAACCTACAGTGATCGATATGTCATAAAACCCAGAAAACCAACCAAGATTTGAACTGTTACATAAACATCTTGTAATAAATTCCAATTGTACTTGTCTTATTTAGTCAACTGTGATTTTCAGAAATGTTTTCTGAAGTGCTGTTGCACAAGAGTTGAATTCGTTTTAATTCTAGCATACAAAATGTCTTAACAGCTATAGTTTTTAATATTCTGACTCGCAGTGGAACACCTGGTGCTGTGTGAAAGCCTTGAAAATAAACTTCAAGTGTTTCTTTTATCAAATTATTTTGTGAATATGAGTATATTAAATCTTTTTTAGCAACTTTTGTAAACACACTATACACAAATCAAGGCAAATAAGTATTCAAACCACCTTCATAAATAGTTTCTTTTGAAAATGACTATATTTCTAATTGCTAGATCAATTTTGAATTTTTCAAACAATAAACTTTCAATACTCATAATAATTAATGACGGATTTCAACAGATGAAAACCTAACTTCAATAATATCATTTAAAAACTATTTAGCTCCTCTTGGAAAGTTTGTCCACTTGGCTGGGACTGTAGAATACACAGACTGCACCTCTGCAGGGGGGTAAGACCCCCCACCACCAATGACTTTCCTCGATATGACACTAAACAATCTGATGGTGAGGTTCCAGTGATGCTGGAGTTTTGGGGAATGTGGGGCACCCCTTCATTGCTGTTGCTCCCAGGCCTACTCTGGCCTGGAATGGTGGCACCTGATTGGGCCATATCTATGGGTTAAATAGAACTGCATACTTATGCTAAACTGAATTGTTTGATATAGAACTGTTTGACATTTAACTGTGTTAGCTTGAAATAGAAATGTTTTTGACAATTAAACTGTACTTACATTTAAACTGCGTACTTGTTCTAAACTGAATTGTTTGAAATGGAACTGTTTTTGATATTGAAACTGTACTTACACTAAACTGAATTGTTTAATATAGAACTGTTTTGACATTTGTGTGTAAACAAAATCTGTTCTTATACTAAACTGAATTAGTAGTGTTTGAATAAACTGAATAGCTTGAAATAGAAATGTTTTTGACAATTAAACTGTGTACTCATGCTAAACTGAATTGTTTGAAATAGAACTATTTGCATAAAAATGGATTTTGCGTTAAATAACTTGAAAAAGTTAAAATACCATAAAACCCAACCAACCATTAGGAAAGTATATGAATATTTACTTAAAAATGTGTTGTTCCTGTGGCATAGTGGCTAACGTGTTGAACTGCAACATTGTAGATAGTGAGTTCAAACTCCAATCATGCTTTTGTTCACTTTCAGACTAATACCCTTGGAGAAACATGAATCTCTTTATTTATGGGTTAAACAGTACCTCTACTGTCTTGCTACAAGGATGGTTTTGGCATTAAATAACCCATGAAGGGTGATATGCCATTAAACAAAGAAACTAGAACCTTAGTTAAAACAACTTGTTATAGTTTCATGTCTCATCTATGGAAGACAATCATCAAATAAAACTTTATAAAGTTTCATTTGATTATTGTCTCTTCAATTCTATAATTGATATTTTGAAGCTATAGTAAGGTGAAATTTTAATTACTCATAGTTTTTATATTGCTCTGTTGACCAAATTTTGAGTATGTTTTGATTCATCAAACTTTTTTAAGTGATTGTTTATTCTCATCTGTTCACTAAATATTGTGTAGTTTTTGAACGATATGGCAGCTTCTTGATGTTTCTTGTAACTGATCATTGGACAGTCACAGACATCAGGATTTAATATTACATCACCCATCTTCAAATTTGATGGTTGACATTTCTAATCCAAATCTTTTTTACCGGAAATTTTCTTCAGTTTGAATAAGATCCAGAGATTGATAGGACCACTTATGAACATAAATATGTTTTCTCCTTTAAACCTCTTTGGGATGATTATTTTTTTTGGAAATGCAACCATGTTTTATTTTTAAAGCTCTCCGTTAGAGGAAAAAAGATTTTAATGCAAAATATAATGGTATCTCTCTCTTTCAATGATGCTAAAGTGCTTTGTTTTCTTCAATGAAAAGCAACCCTGTGTCATAATGTTGCCATGTTAAACTGTGAGAATTGTGTTCTTTGACTTTTAAGTTTCATTTGACTTTCTTCAAATATTACTGCTGATGGAATTGTCTTATCTGATAAGAGTATATTTTTTAAATGTTCATTGTTTTTTTAGCTAAATTTCTTCCATAAAGTTCCATTGAACCATAAAATATTTTTTCTGCCTAACATTGGAACCTTGTCAAATCTATGGAACTTTAATTAATGTTATTCTAATACATTGTGGTCTATGAAATGACAACCATTTCTACCACCTCTAAATATTTAGTGTCTTGGGTATGACACTAAACTACTCGAGGTGGTGAGGCTTCTGTTTTAGAGCTTTGGAGAGTGTGGAGTCACCCAAAATTGCCATTACTCTCAAGACCACCCTGACCTGAAGTAGTACCCCTGTTATAGTTATATATATCGGTCAAATAGATATGTTTGAGATAATGTTTAAAATAGTTTTGAACTTCATTAATAGATTGACTCTTACAACATTGATATTGCTTCTACTTGAAACCATGTGATTGTGTACAAATTATTTGTATTATATCGGAATGATTACTTAAATCCATATAAAGTCTGGTAAATGATTAGTTTTAGATAAGCATAGTTAATTGAAGATATATAATTGTCATCAATTCTTCAAATCATATAACTGTACAAACTATTAGTATTAGAATGGAATACTTGATACTATGTAACTGTGTGCAAATTATTTGTATTAAAAATAATGACTTGAAGATATAATTGTTTGCAAATTATTATTAAACAGGAATACTTACTTGAAACCAAATAATTGCTTGCAACTCCTTTCTCTGTAAGAAAAAAAACCCAGACTAACCTTGGTATGGAGTAACCCAACAAGAGCTGACATGCTGTAAAACCAACCAACCAACCAATATTCAACCAATTCTTTTCAAGTCTGTTTTTTCACCTTTCCAACAATCCTTGAAGTAGCATACTCAAAGATTTTGCAAGAATTCTGTTTTCTGAAGATTTATTGCAATATCAAATTAATTCTTTCACTTGTGAATTATGAAGCCAATTTTGGTTCCATGAATATTAGATTAATATTAAATGGTTTATCAAGCACTTTATAAACTTTTTTTTACCAAATATACTTGAACAATCTTGTCTGTGGTTAACTGAGTGTTCCTCACTTTTTTCACATAGATTACCGAGGTCATTATAAGAACTTTCTCGAACAGTGCTTGTCAAACTCTCTGAGAAGAATATTTTTCCAATATGCCATGAACCAGTGCCATATTTGCAAGTTTGTGCATAGCTTTCATTTTCGATCAAGTTCCAAGTATTTCTCTCTGTTGTATTATATCACAGTATGCAAAAAAGAATAATATCAAACAATACAGAAATACTTTCTGCATTTTCATTTTTACATCTTATATAAATGATAATGTGAAGCTGGAAACTCACCATGAAATGGCAGTCAACAACTTGCATACCAGCACTTGGAGTCAAAAGTTTTCCAATATTTTGATATGTTCTAGTTTGCAGCATGTATATGATGATGTGACCAAAGCAGTTCAAGCTGTGGAAGATACCCACTCTCATCATCATCATGATGTTGTGCTGCCAGCACGGATATCCCTGACCATCTCTCGCCACTTCACCCTATCATTCATCGCCCCCGGCAGGTCTTCTGGGTTACATCCCGTGTCCTCACATAGCTGCTGTATGTAAGTTCGAGCTGGTCGTCCTGCTTTTGCTTGGCCATATGTGGGGGTCCATAGGAGTACGTCACTTACGAGCTCGTTCTTGCTTCTCCAGCAGTGTGCGGCATGTCTGGCTCGTCTAACCTGTATAGTTTTCGTGATGGGAGGCAAGTGGCCGTACAGTTGGCGTCTCGTGGGGTGTTGTCGCCAGGACTTGTTCAATATTGCTCTCAACATTCTTGTGTAGTTGCCGTCAAGTTTCTTCTCCAGCCGTTTAGTTAGCGTCCATGTAGTGCATCCATATAGCAGTATCGATACAACCACTGCCTGGAAGAAACTGCGCTTCATTTCATCGGTCAGGTCTGATTTCCATATGATTGAGAGCCTATTTATAGCCGTCCATGCTTTCGTCAGTTGTGTGTCGATGTCGTTTTCGGTTGATGAGACGCTACTTCTTAGGTAGGTGAATTTGTCCACTAGCCTCAGAGAGGCTCCGTCTAGTGTGGTGATGTTGCCCTTTTGGTTGTAACACATATATTCAGTTCTGTGCGCATTGACATGGAGGCCAATGCCTGCTGCAGCTCGTTCCAAACTATGCAGTAGTGTCTCTGCTTGATTAGGCGTATTCGCCAGTAACGCCAAGTCATCAGCGTAGTCAGCGTCTGTGATTGTTTTTGCAGTGTACCTTTTGCTTCTTTTCTTAGTCAGCTCGAAGCCATTTTCTCTGATTTTGTCGATCGAAGTTGGTAATATTGTGGTAGTTAGTGTGCTGACATGTCATGCATTGTCTCACTGTGTGTGATTTGAAAGCCACACAGGTGGAAGGAAGCCACTGTGGTTGGTAGTATTGTGGTAGTTGGTGCCCTGACATGTTGTACATTGCTTCACTCCAAGTGAGATTTGAAAGCCACATAGATGGAAGGAAGTCATTGTGGTTGGTAGTATTGTGGTAGTTGGTGCACTGACATGTTGTGCATTGCTTCGTTGTGCATATGATTTGTAAGCCACACAAATTTAGTTTAATTTGGGAACTTATGCTTTATGAGTTCAAACTGGATCATAACACTGCAGAAGCAACCAAAAACATTTGTGTGAAAGGCGAAGGAACAGTTGATCACAATACTCGTGTGTAGCACTCTTAAGAATATCAGGCGAGTTCAGCATCTCAGTCTAGTGTGGTTCATCACCTTTGCAAAAACATTTGGAGGTGCCAAATTGTGCTTCACGCTACCAAAATATTGCAAAACTTAGCATTTGAAAACATTTTTGGAGCTAATCAAATAGTATATTTCTGATCTAACAATTAAAAATTCCCCATTATAAAAGCCATTGAAGGCTTTTTTTACAACACTGTGTGTATAAGTGCATGTATTCTTGCAGGGTTATCAGACCAGAAAATCTGAAAACCTATGTTTGAATTACATTTGACACTGTATCATCCTGAACTGTTCGATCACTTTTCATGTGGGGATCATATTCTTATTCTGAGCAAACCAAAATATCAGTAAACAATAGGAAAGTGAATGTATCGGTAATTCACTTCTCAATGACTGTCTTACCTGCCTAGTTAGTTGACAGCAAAATAACTGTTAGATCCATTGGGAGTCTTAACAGGTCACTGATGGGATGTTTCTGGATATTATTAATTTGGAATGATTGTTTTAGATGTTTTACTTTGGAGTGATTATTCTGGATGATATTACTTTAGAATGATCATTTATAACTTTTGGTCATCCATACTTCAACTGTTCCATGAGATGTTCAAGGTGAATCTAGGTTTAAAGAAAGTTGAGTTGATCAACAAATACCAAACTAGGTTTTCAATTTGGAAGATAAGGAAGTCTGATAGAATGCCGATTTGACCTTTGAACTAAGTTGACAAGTTTTGGGCGTTACAAAGTATTCAACTATAGCTTTTATATTTATCGATGAAGTGCTCTTTGTTTTAAAAGTCAGTTTACAATTATTTTAAATCAGTAAAGATAGGCGTATTGGCGGGGGTATTAATATTTAGCTTCATTGCAAAGGAGTTTTTGAAATGGAATTGAGTTTTCTTGTTTTGATATTTTTCTTTTTGGAGTTTTGTATAACATGGGAAATGACTGAAATCAAGTTGAACAAAATATTATTATTAATGAAAGATTTGGCATAAATTTACAAACAACTAAAACAAAAAAAACCCAAGAGGGTAATAATCATTTGTACTATTTAATCATATGAAAACTCGTATTGTAATGGGTGTCATCACTGGAAATAGAACTGACATGTATGGTTCAAATCCTGGACAAGGCTGTTAGCATTACAATTAATGCTAATGTCCTTTGGAGAGGCATGAATCCATCTTTTCTAATGCCCCCCGGGTAAATAGTAGGGCAAACATTGCACTTTAGCCTTGGTTAGTCAACCAGTCTAGGAAAAAGAAAATTCTGAATCCAGACCAGCTGTAGTAACTTAAAAATTAACCTCATGTTGCATCCTGCCTGTGGTGGAGGGTTTGGCTAAATATATACAAAAGTGTTTGATTTTTTTTAATAAGGTCTTGGATCAAAATGAAGTCAGATTGGTGCAAAAAGATTTCAGTTACAATTTGAAATTGAATCAGAAATAAATTTTAAATGCTTTTTGTGTAACTCGTTTTTTGTTTTAGAATATATTCTACTCTTTGTCATGCACAACATTTTTGCTTGATTTCCAATTTCCTTTGTATTTTTAATAAAATGAAGGAAAGTGTCTTGCCTCAACGAAATTGACAACCTTTGGTTCTTAAATGTTATGTTTGGATGTTGTTTTCAATATAATTTCTTTTAAGCCAAATCGTTGCCAGGCATAAAGACTAACGAAAACATAAATTGATATTCCTTTGTTAATTATTCTAATAACAATAACTTTAAACAAAAATATTAATACAGGACTTACTGTAATTTACTTACAACAATGTGTATTTGCTTGTTCAAAATGTTTCAACCTGAATTGATTTCCAATACAGAGTCAACTTATATTAACTATTGATTAATCACTCGTGACAGCTGTCTACAAAGTTGTCTGTGGCCTTAACACATAAATGTCTTATATGATAATATGTTTGAAACAAAAACAAGTTTGGAAATATAGAAAGTGAATGGGTGGGGGGAAATAGAAAAGATGATCTGTATCACTGATTGTTATTGAACTGAAGCAAACAAACTAATAAGCAATGATTTTGTGAAACTTGTATATTGGTCATACTCTAGGGAAGATAGTCAATCTCTTTCTCTCTTAGAGAGAGAGAGAGAATGTAAATACCCTTATGGGAGTACCTTTATGATATAATTTCAAAAAGTCTTTACATGTTCCCCATCCCTGTTAGCACATTCTTGGAATCTACCACAGTTGATTGATCAATATGAATATTTCTATGGGAGTATCTTTGAGAAAATCAGAACAGATATTACAGAGACCACCTGAAGAAGATTCCAATAATGTGTACATAGGGATGCTGAACAGGTGGAGACTTTAAAATCATATGAGAAAGGAACATTGTTTTTAAACATCTTGTGTTTGATTGGTTGGATTTTACAGCATATCAACCCTTGTTAGTTATTTCTTGCCAAATCCTGTTTATATGTATATATTAAATAAATATGATTTGGTTTGGTTGGGTTTTATGGCATATCAACCCTTGTAGGTTATTTAATACTAAATCCTGTTTATAATTATATATTAAATATATATCATTTGTAAACAAATAGTTTTGTTGGTAAAATTCTAAATGAATCAAAGCTCATTTGTTTGCACATAGTTAAATGGTCCTAAGTATTGCTATGGAATACTAATAATTCAATTTAACAATCATTTGTTTGCTCACAGTTAAATGGTCCTAAGTATTGCTGTGGAATACTAATAATTCAATTTAACAATCATTTGTTTGCACACAGTTAAATGGTCCTAAGTATTGCTGTGGAATACTAATAATTCAATTTAACAATCATTTGTTTGCACACAGCTAAATGGTTTCAAGTATAGAAAATGATTAAATATTTCTATTTGACCCATAGAGTGGACCTGGGAGCAATGATAATGAAGAAGTATTTCTCATTCCACAATGCTCCAAGATCGGAGCTTTACCATCAGATAGTTTAGTGTCATATCCAGGACACTTGTTGTTGGTGAGGTTCTTACCCCTCTGCAAAGATGTAGTAGGTTTATTCTACAGCCTCGGCTGACTGGGCTGTAAACTACCTGTGTGTGTGTGTGTAAATTTTAATCACATAGACACACAGTCAACAGTGCTTGATGACTGTCAGTTTCTTGACTATTCAACCATCAGACCAAATCTGATGATCACACAGATGAGTCACCAAATACCATTGGCTGGGTTTACACTATTAAAACTTAGATCTACATATGCTCTATCATTGATATTAAGCAATTTTTATTTATAAATATAGCACATCACACACATACATACAATCTTATTCCATTAGTTTTTTTTTTTTTCTAAGTCCACTGCAAAACTCAGGCCTTCTCCAAGGTTTGTAAGATATTAGAGTAATAGATATTAACCTGCCATAATGGTTGGTGACATGTTGAACAGATTGAATTCTGAGTTGTTTTTTGTACTGGACTGGTTGCTCATCTGCTCTGCTATTTCACCTTTAGCTCAGGGAAGAGAAATGGTTTCATGCCTTTCCTAGAATAATTAGTTTGATATGATTATAAGTGTCTTTGGGTTGCTGATTTCATTTCCTGTACTGATAACCATTATGTCACTTGTACATTTATTTGTCTATTTAGAAGATGTGACAATTTAATTCTTGGAATGGCACTGTGAAAGCAAAGTTTACCTATCTGCTCATTATTAGCTGCTATCACCTTCAAAGTGCTCTTCTTGTGAAGCTATCCACTTAGCAAGATGATGATGCTGTCATCATTGGAAACATTCTTCAAACTCATTTTCCTGTATATCTTTCAGTAATGTAGTCACATTTTAGGGATGTCCGCAAATCTTTGTTCTTTCAGGGCATTCTTCAAAATTTGGAAATTGCCAAAAATCTCCAGGAGATAAGTCTGGTCTATAAGGTGGGTGGTCCTTTTTTGTAATGTATTTCTAAGCCTGAAACTCATGAATTTCTCATGCTTCACTTATCGTAACCTTGTCATGGTAGAGAATCTACTTGTCAGGACAGAGTTCAGGACTTTTCTTTGAAGCATATTCTTGTAACCCTTTCAGCACTTCCAAACATATAGATTAAAAGTTTGTTCTTGTACTAAGAATTTGTTGTAAACTATCTGGAACGAGCTGCAGCTGGCATTGGCCTACATGTCAATGCAAACAAAACCGAATATATGTGTTACAACCAAACAGGCAACATTGCCACACTAGACGGAGCCTCTCTGAAACTAGTCGACAAATTCACCTACCTAGGAAGCAGCGTCTCATCAACCGAGAAGGACATCGACACACGACTGACGAAGGCATGGACAGCTATCGATAGGCTCTCGATCATATGGAAGGCGGACCTAACAGATAAAATGAAACGCAGTTTCTTCCAGGCAGCGGTTGTGTCGATACTGCTGTATGGATGCACCACATGGACGCTTACGAAGCGGCTGGAGAGGAGGCTGGACGGAAATTACACAAGAATGTTGAGAGCAGTATTAAACAAGTCCTGGCGACAACACCCCACGAGACTCCAACTATACGGACACTTGCCCCCATCACAAAAACTATACAAGTTCGACGAACCAGACACGCGGGACACTGCTGGAGAAGCAGGGACGAGCTCATAAGCGATGTACTCCTGTGGACCCCCACTCATGCATGTGCAAGTGTGGGACGACCAGCACGAACTTACATACAGCAGCTATGTGAGGACACGGGTTGTAATCCTGAAGACCTGCCGGAGGCGATGAGTGATAGGGAGAAATGGCGAGAGACGGTCAGGGATATCCGCGCAGGCGGCGCGACATGATGATGATGATGATCTCCCATATCTTTTTAATCACATTGTTGATGGGGGGGTGTTTTTTTTTAAAAATATGCTGATTGCATCCTCTGCATCCCCACGAAATTGGTGCCCTGTTGTGAGACTCTAGTTCTAGAGCACTAAGAAATGTGAAGTATTCCTTCGTTGTCATTAGTCCCAGATCCACTGGAGTTGTAATAGCTGTCAGGGTTCTATCTAGGGCTCAAATAGATCTATTTGATATAATATTCAAAATGATTTTTCATCTACAAAAATACATTGACTCTTACAATGTTATCGCAACTACTTGAAACAGTGGAATTATATAAATTATATTATGTAGGAATAATTACTCGAATCCATGTAAAGGCTTGTAAATAATTTGTATTAGATTAGAATAATTGAAAAAATTATTACTTTAGAAAATAGAAATGATTGAAACTAATCATTACTTAAAGTTATAACTGTTAACAAATGATTATAATTATTAGTTAGTTCAAGTAACTAATAATTATATGGTTTCAAACCATATATCTGCTAGCAAAAAATGACTTTGGCATTAAATCACCCAACAAGTGTTGATATGCCATAAAACCAACTAATCTTTCTTATCTTTGTTGTTAATCATATTTTTATTCATTTCAATTGCTATTAAAAAGATTCTATCATTATTATTCTTCATCTTTCTCATTCTACTTGCTTTTTATTACAACTCGGTTCATCAGTTCTATGACACTAAGAAACAGCATGCATTGGAAACAAGAATAAAGAATAATTGTTTCTGTATAAATGACCCCAGTAAAATTAAATGGTGCCACCTGGTAGGCAACTTGTGCAACAGTTAGATAAGAGTTGGGTACTCCATATAGTATAATGATTAGCTAGCTTGCTAGGCGAGTAGACCAGATACCCACTGGGTACTTCTAATATTGTGTCAAACTAGACCCAACTTATTGACACCAGTTTGATAAAAAATGAAAAAATACAAGATGAATTATAGAAAATGTATCAGAAAACAAATTTTGAGTTATACTAAAGATTATAAAAAAAGTAGACATGAATGTTAGTAAAAAAAAAAAAATTTTTTTAATGTTTTTAGAAATTTGTTAATTCCAACCAATTTTAGCCTTTGGTGATCATCAGAGCAAATTCATTTCTTGATTGTTTAATTTTCCAGAATGAAAGGCTTGTGATTTGTGCTTTATTTGAACTTAAAAGATAATATTGTCTGATTTTGCATATGTTTATAAATAATTTCATTTTTTCTTCTTTCAGAGATGGCATTAGGTTAAAAAACCAATCTATAAAAGGTAATGAATTTTTAAAACTTTTTAATTGGTATTTGATGGTTAAAATGTAATGTTTTTAAGTATTTTGATTCCTTGAGTCCATTTGGAATAAAAGTTTAAAGACATAATATCCATCAATCTTAAGTTTCTAGCATTAATGTGTAGTTAGATAAATTTGTTTTAATTTTCTATTAAAGTGAATTTTGCATCTGTTAAAGTTATACTCTGTTAGGCAGAAGTGTTGTTCTACTGGGAGATGCTTATGATTTAGAGAATATATATATATATATATATACACACTCACATCTGTCTATTTGCAAATTTATCCTTTAGGATCATTTGAAGAAGTCCTCTACTGACTGTAGGAAGGTGGGGGGGTATACTTCTCATTCTCAAAATATGAATTTGTCTTAAGACTATAAATCATGCCAACTAAGTTTCACAAAAAATGGGTTCCTAAGTCTGGAAGATTTCAGTCCTGTGTTCTAACCTCTGTTCTGTATCTCTAACTACAGAGAGATAGAGAAATTGTTTGTCCTTTAGAGAGAGTAGGAGAAAAGATTGAAAAAAAAAAAAGAGAAAAAGAAAAAAGTGTTTGAGTAATAGAAAAAAATAGAAATTGTGGAGAAGTGAGTGAGTGGAAGCAAGAAAAAGAAAGAGTAAAAAACAAAAAACAAAAAGTGGGGAAAAAAAGAAAGAAAGAAGGATAGGTGCAGTGAGGATAAAGGGAGAAGAAAAAAAGTGAATAAATAAATAATAGAGAGTTTGAAATTTTGTTATTATAAATGATTAGAATCTCATATGTTGTTGCTAAAGGATCTCCAGATGTTTAAATTGCCTGTGTTGAATTTCACTCAGTTGATAACTTAGTGTGGATATATATATATATATATATATATATATATATATATATATATATATATAAACAAGGTTAAATAGAATTGCCCAGGATAAGAACAGTTTTTATTTTTGTTTTTTTTTAATCAGCCATGATTCAATTCATATTTTTCTATTGGTAAATTAAAGAAAAGAAAAAATGTCTTCTTAAATTTTAGCTTTATAATGTTTTAGTTAAATCTAAACATTGCCTGTGGTTACCATTGTGTCCTAAGGTGTCTGAAAAAGTATGTTTGTTTTCACAGACACTCAAAATTTTTGTACATGTACACATCTTAAAACGACCTAGAATATATGATACACACTGAGATAGATGATGAGATTAGTAGATAGATAGATATGAACTGTGATCAATATAAACAGACTTAGATTGATAGGAACAGGATCAGAAAAACATGAAACTAATCCAACTAAATAAAATACACAAGTTAACATTGCCTTGTTTCCATGCAAGAATTCTCTTTCCAATGCGATAATGAGCAAGAAAGTGAATGGCCTTCTTTTCTTAGCATATTTGGTAATTGGCACTAATTTGATATACACAACTTCTCAGATTATCAGAAAATCAATATTCCAAGATGGTAAATAGGTGGCAGCAAAAACACTTACCAATAAGTATCCGCCATAGTGAAGTGTGGCACTGAAATAGAATTTATAAAGCCGTGTGTAGCTGCAGGCCATCTTCACTGTTAGTCAATGGCTCAATGAATGTCTGAGTATCATTTTTGTTGAATTCATTACAAATATGTTCACTTTACATCAGTGCCAACTTCTCTGGAAGAAATCTTAAAACTGACTTGTTCTTATCTTAAATTCCTGTCATGTTTATGGCAATGGGCTGCAAATGTAACTTGTATGTCAGTAGATTTATTTATGCTGTAATAAACTGGAAGTCAGAGAAAAAAATCATAAAATTATTCTTTGCTTAACAAAACAGTTTTCTAATGGTTAAAAAAAAAAAATCTAACTTGAATACATTTAGTATTTAAAGATTACTAGATTACCTATAGGGTTCCTGTTATAACAGTCATCCATGATGATATTGATGGTTCTATTTATGAAGGATTCCAATTAACATTTCATATTTATTTCCATTATATCGAGGAAAAAAAAATTAGATGATTAAAAGAATAGCGTTTTGTGCAACAGCATAACTTAGAAAATTACCATGCAGTTACAAATCGGGTTGGAAATTTATTCTTTTTTAGAACATTTTAATTGGATTCCTCTAATGAAAACAACGCTCTATTGTGGCATTTTTGGATTATAGTTACATGTCTCTTCCTGTGCATATCTCCATTTATATATATATTATTCGGTCCAGTTAACCAGAGTTGGGAGTAATTCCCTCAGGACAAGAAAATCATTCAGGAGCTGAACATTTAAATTTTCCTGGTGGAGAGCTCAATGTAATTTTTTACAGAGCAATATTTCTTTAAATTTTTCTTCATGTTTTTGGTTCTCATATTTTTCTTCATGTTTTTGGTTCACACCAGAAACTGAAAAACAGGATGGAAATAAATTTATAATCCTAAATTAACCGGTCTTTGGTTTTTTTCTTTAAAGATATATATATATATATATATATATATACACACAAAGAATATTGCCCTTTAATATTTTTTATAAGAACTTGTTTTCTACTTGACGAAAGATATCAAGTTTTTATTTCTTGTTGAAAATCATTCAATCAAAATGTGTATTATTAAGTATTATTGATTACCAAACTCTACAGCATTGAAACTCTGCAAAGAAAAAATATTAAAATGTAGCAGACCAAAATTTAGTGAATTTCTGTGCCAAATTCTTTATTATTCTTTATTCTGTATTTTCAAACCAACCTTTTTTTTTCCTGGGTTAGCTTCAATGTTTATTAATATATGGTACCTAATAATAATCATTTTTATTATATAATTTTCTGCTAGAAATGAAATCTTGTTATCTTTGGTTTAGAAGAAAATTAATCTAAAAACAAAAGTGGTTGGGGAGGGGGTGCTTATTTTGGATGTTACTGTTTATATTGGCATAATGGCAATTTTAGTAATATATAGGTGTGAGGATTGGTTGATAGGGTTTCCAAAATCTAAAACAAATGGAGAATAATGAAACTGCTATCAAAATGAACTTAATTCATTTCTCTTTAATATCAAAAGTTTACTTTTTTCAATATCATCACCATTTAATACCAAATATTTTTCCAAAGGTTTTATTTATGGTTTGCTGTTGATCCATTGGAAACCAGGTATTTCTTAAGTGTCACTGTATGGTTGTAAACTTGAATTTTGATTAAATGCATTGAGAAAAGTCTAGATGGGAACTACTCAAGAATACTGTGTACTGTTTTGAACAAATCCTGGAAGCAGCATCCCATAAAACAGCAGCTGTACAGGCACTTACCTTCTCTTGCACAAATCAGTAAAATGAGTAAGACATACTGGGCATTGTTGGAGAAGTAAGGATGAACTCATAAGTGATGTTCTCTTATGGACTCCTACATGTGGACACACCAGTGTTGGCTGGCTAGCAAAGACAAATTCGTCAGATCTGTGCGATCAGTGGATGCTGTATCGAGAAAAGGTGATGGCCTATAGAGATGGATGGTGAGAGAAAGTCAATGGAAACTGTACTGTCAACATGATGATGATCCAATTGTGTACAGTAATTTCAGTATTAGAAATTGATTTTTTAAAAATTTGATCTTCTTTTTTTTTATTTTTATGAACAACCAGAAAGAATTCTGATGATTCTGAATTGTTGTTATACTGTAGAAGTGCAACAAGAGTGCCTTTCAGATATCTCACCATTTGTTGACTGCAATGCAGCCTTTGTTGTGTCATGATGCAAATAAACACACTCTTTTCAGACTTTACTTTGTCAATGTGTTTTCAGTAAGAGTGAAAGGCTTCACAATACTTTACTGGATTATTCACTATTTTCCAAATTCTATGTGAAAACTTATAATGATCAAATTTCTATTACTAGTTGCTGCTTTATATGTAACTTTGATGTTGTACTGATGACTAATGAACACTTACTGAATAATATCACACGCTCACTCAAATTATATTTGAACAAGACTTTATATATTACTCAATATATATTCAAACATCTTTCTATTTCAACTGTTCATGATGCTATGCAACAGAAGACATTACTTTATCGGTCAACCCTCTTATAAAATTCATTAGCCCAAACTGTTTCTTGTTGGTGGATTTGAACTATAAGACTATACTCTGACTGATACTAAAGGTTCTTAATATATCATTAGCATAATAAATTGATCTTTGAACAATCCTAAATAACTTGGAAAAGAGGGGAACTAGAGATCTTAGTCTGGATAGTCTTAATTCTTCCAATGGCACTGCTGAGATTATCTAGAATAATTAGAAGACTTGCTGTCACTTAAACTCCTGGTAAGACCACTAGTTAGTACTGAGGTGAAAAACTTTGAGATGATATGACATAATATAATATAATTATAATATAATATGAAATAAATATTATCTGCCAATTGTAGTCAATATAAAATTCTATTATAACGGATTTTTGATTGATCATATTTGAAATGAATCTCTGTTCAAGAAACATTTTTTTCTTAATGTGTTAATATTGGCTTTGTCTCTTTTTTTATAATTCCATTATAAAATCTTTTGTGTAACTAAATTTTTTTAAAAGAGGAGTATAGTTTAATATCATTTTTTCATAACCACTGTATTTGATTTGTGAAGCTTAGAATATGGCTGCCATAATCAAATGGATGCAGTTTCTACTGACTTTTGATGGATTTATAACTTTTTGTTTTTATTTCTTGGAACTTTAGATGTTGTATTTATCTGTGATAAGTAAAGTAAAGTTGGTGACCATAGTTGAGGGTGACCTGAAGGCTCCCTTTTCAATAGCTACTACACCACGGTGTAGGGTAGGGGAGGGAGGTACTCTTTTCACTGGATTGCTCCACTTTACTTTTAATACATACCTTATAATGCTGGGTGTTAAGCAAGGAGGTATCAAGTACCATTTTTTGGGCCTTTGATATGAGTCGACCTGGGGTTGAAACCTAGTTTCCCCGGCCATTGGTGAACACTTTACCCACTAGGCCAATGGGATGAAAATTCTATGGCATTGAGTAAATTCATTGCTATTCTGATAATTTTCTTCACCAGTCAGAAGCTGTTGCTGCAGTGTTTTTGGATGTTAACTCTGGTTACACTACTAGTCATAAGGATTTGTGTGTGGTATTAGTTCATTTCCTTCAACTTGTCTTTGTGTAGGAGACAGCAAAGACCTCTACACACACCAAAATGAGATGTGGCTGGTCCTGGAGATTCTATTTGCATAGTAGTACTTCCCCATCACACCAAAGGAAATAGAGTTGTTTGATGTCAGCATGACATTGGTCATAGAGACCATGCTGTTTTTGTCTGTGTCAACATGTATGTTTATAAACAATTATCACATTAAACTATGTGTAAAACCTACTCCCATAGAGAGGTAGTTAAATCTTTTCTTAGGTGACATTCACACAGTCTGCTCTAAAACAATTACATTATGCCCTCTTGGTTGGGGCTGTGGAATACTGAGGGGTAAAACCCCACCTCCAATGAGGCTTACCTGTTGGCCATTGGTGGTGACTTATAATGCTTGAAGATAGGATCTTGATAGCTGAATAGTCTGTGATCTGGCAACCTAAGTGGTCACATTCCTGCAACATTTCACTTTGACTCTTACTAGGTGAGACAGATGGATGGAGAGGACCGATCTGATCAACTAGTTGGTCATGCCAAGCTCCAGCACTTATATGATTGTCCTGACCATATTCTTCAAAATTCTCTTACTGCAAACAATTACCCAGACCTATTTTATCTTAAAGGTGCTTGAAGACAGTAGCTGAGGGTCAGTTATGCTGAGATAGTTTTAATGGTTTCAAGTATTGCTGTGTGCAAAAAAATGATTAATATCAAATAGAATTATTTTGTTTTGGGTAGCAATACTTAAAATCATTTCACTGTGTACAAACAAATTTAAGTGTCCTGGGTATGACATTAAACTGAATCATGGTGAGGCTCCAGTCTTGGAACTTTGGGAATGGGGAGTATCCCTTCAATACCATTACTCTCAGGTCCACTTTGACCTGGAGTAATAGTACCTGTTAGGGTCCCATCTATGGATCAAACAGTTCAACCATTTACTAAGAATTATTATTGAGTGGGGGTGTCCTCGTGGTGTAATGGTTAAAGCGATGGACTGCGGAATCGTAGTACGCGAGTTCGTATTCCAGTCGCGCTATTACGTTCACTTTCGGGCAAATACCCTTGGGAAAGGTATAAACCCCCTTATCCTCCCAGCTATTGGTTAAATAGTACCACTACTGTTCTAGGAGAATGGCTTTGGCATTAAATAACCTAAAAAGAGTTGATATGCCATTAAACAAAGAAACTAAACCAAACCAAACCAATTATTATTGTTAGTTATTTGAAACCATAGAGCTGTGTACAAATTGTTTGTGTTGGATAGGAATACTTGATAAATGGAATTACTAATGTTAAATAGCAATACTTGAAACCATTTAAACTATGAGCAAGCAAATAAGCCTTAACTTGTTTAAAAATAAAGTTACCTACAAATTATTTCCTTAGAAATCGTATATAAACAGGATTTGGCATTAAATAACCTATGATACGTCATGAAATACAACCAAATCAAACATACTTACATTGTCCAGAATATAAGTTTGCTTAGCAAATGGTTATAATTATTGGAAATGGAATTGGCAACCCAAGTTCAAATCCGGGATGAGGCTATTTGCATTTCACATTGTGTTTATAGCTTTGTGAAAGTCATGAATTAATCTTCGTTTTTTTTTGTTTTTTTTTTTTGTCCCCCCCCAGCTATGAGTAAATAGTAGGGCACACTGGGTTTATGCAAACGAGCTATTCTGCTTAAAAATTGACCTTGTGGTGGTGGGGTTAGATAAATACATGCATTGTCCAGCATGACAGTATCAGTGTCTTATTTTTTTGGTATTCTAAAAAATCTGATATTCCCTCTGGTCTGTCATGATTTCTGCTAAGTCACAACAGTGAGAAATCCAGAAAAAAAATTTTTTTTTTTTTTCTTTTGTTTCTGATTCTAAACAATATACTTCTAAACTAAAGCATCCATTTTTTTTCTCCCAGACAACTGCACATTCTTCTTGGAAGTCTGGTGAAAACCAAAAGATGTCTGATTCCCCGTTTGTGACAATCTGCTTTTAAAAAAAAAAATGAAACTAATTGAATTTTGTTTATACAAGGAAAGCAGCTGAAACTGTTTTGTTAAAAAAACATTTCTCCTCAAAGAGCTGGGTTCATCAAGTACATTTGCAATGGAAAACAAATTTCTGAGACTAAAAATGATTTATCATAAAGTGTTAATTTGTGTCTTGTGCTAATTAGCTGCAATAAAAATGTCAAATAAAAATCAAAATAAAAGACCATAAGAAATTGCAAACTAAAAGCCATTTTACTCTTTATTATTATTATTATTATTATTATTATTAAACTATAAACAGAAAAGTTTAGGTGACCCTCAACTTTTATGTTTATAGTTCTTTGATTTTTATCAGGAGTCATGTAGTATCCCTTGGTCTTTAGAAGTCATATTGTTCCATTTTGTTTGGTTTCTTTGTTTAATGGAATATCAACCTTTATAAATTAATATTGATAAAAAATATTTGATTTTTACATACCTCTACTCCAAAGGTTATTTCATATCTAAATACTATCTACAACTCCATTATATTATTAACATTATCATTAATTATATATATGATATACTATTCAGTTGGAACTTTTTATTTTAGATGATATAATCGCAAAAAGATTTTGGTACTTATGAAGTATTATTTGAAACTGGGTCTCAAAACTACTGAAGCTGCTCACAATTCAGAGAGTGTGAGAAAATAAAGCCATATCTGACTGTATTAGAACTAGTTTTAGTATTTTAATAGTATTGATTCTACTCAAAAAGTTGATGACCATCAGTTGTTAATTCTTCTTTTGTCCACTCTAATTAATGAAGACCATCGATCAACCTTATGGTTGAGGACAGGACCCATGAGTGCACAGATGGCTAATAAGACCAATCTATGTATGGAAGAATCTTTGGCAGTGAGAACATGGAATGGTGGCAGCAGTGGCTGATGTAGCAGTACGTTTTCTAAGTTTCCTGTGCAGCTCAGTTGCTGCGTTTCTTCTTGCTTCCACATTTGATAACTTAATGCCACTTGTCTCTGTCCAGCAATAGATATTCCAAGCAATTTGGTTGATACCGAAAGATTTCATAGAGACCTTCAATGTGTCTTTGAAGTGCTTTTTCTGGCCTCCTTGGGAGCACTTACCCTGTGACAGTTTGCTGTAGAGCAGTGTCTTTGTGAGGCAGTGATCTTTCATGCGGACAATATGACCTGCCCAAAGATTGATTAAACTTTGGTGTTGGGGATGTGTTTTTGCCATATGATGCCAAGAATCTTCTTCAGACAGGTCGTGTAAAAGTGGTTTAATTTCTTTATATATCGTAGATAAGTAGTCCACATTTCACAGCCATAAAGGAGGGTGGTGAGAATGACAGCTTGGTATAACTTGATTTTGGTTGTCTCCGAGATGCCTCTCCTATTCCACACATTCCTGTTGAGTCGGCCAAAGGCTGAACTTGCTTTTGTGAGTTTGGTGTTCTCCTTGTTATCCATGATGATTGACTTGTAGTGTTGCCAAAGTAGGTGAACTTTTCTACCACTTTCAGTTGTTGTCCCTTGATGGTGATGTTGGGCTCGACATATGGCTTTCCAGGCACTGGCTGGTGCATCACTTATGTCTCTTTTTATGCTGATGGTAAGGCCCAAACTGTCACAAGCCATTGAGAACTTGTCATCAGTGTTTTGCATGGTGGCTTTGATTGTAGCGTTCAGTGCACAGTCGTCGGCAAACAGAAACTCATTGATGATATCAGTCTTCACCTCGGTCTTTGCTTTGAAGCCTTCTGAGGTTGAAGACAGAGCCATCAGTGCAGTATTGAATGCCAATTCCAATATCTGTCTTGCAGCAAACACTGTGTCAATTAACACTAATGTCAAAGTGAACAGATGTACATTTAAAGTGATCAGTTGTTAATTATGATGCTTTAAAGTAACAAAAGGTAGATGAGTATTTAATGACTTGCCTTTGAAAAATTTCTTGGGGGTGTCCTCCTCGTGGTGTAATGGTTAAAGTGATGGACTGCGGAATCGTAGTAAGTGAGTTCGTACTCCAGTCGCGCTATTACATTCACTTTTGGGCAAATACCCTTGGGAAAGGTATGAACCTCCATATCCTCCCAGCTATGGGTTAAATAGTACCACAACTGTTCTTCTAGAAGGATAGCTTTGGCATTAAATAACCTACAAAGGTTGATATGCCATTAAACAAAGAAACTGAAACGAAAAATTTCTAAAGAGTAAGGATCATTGAACAATATTATACATAGAACCTTGAATAGATTTAAAAACAAATGTTTTTCCCCCATAAGCTCTTTTTTGATTTAAAAAAATGAAAATACTTTTGATTCACCGTTATGTAACAGGCAAAATTCTTATCAGTTATTAAATAGAAAAACATCTCCGAAAGATAAAATAAATGAACGAAAATAAGTCCAGATTAATGAAAACCATGAATTGTTTTCATTGATTTTAATAGTATGTCAATCTGTTGAGGATTATTCTATGCCTAGACATTAGGGAATCATGATTATATTTTTTGTGTGGTTGTTTAAGAGTTTTTTTTGGCGGGGGGGAGGGTTGCAGAAGGTCTTATTGAATATGAATAAATTTTAAACAAATCTATTTGACCTATTGATGTGACTGTAACAGATACTACCACTCTGTGTCAGAGTGGACCTGGGAGTAATGGCAATGGTGGGTTACTAATTTTTTTATTCCCTGTTATGAAATATGTGCTGAATATCCCCACAGCTAGTTATATTTTATATGGCATTGGACAGATAGCAGGGTAATGGGAAAGTGATAAAAATAAGAACTGAGGGATAAGCAACATTCCACGTAATGTATATATAACTTTTTGATAAAATGTCTGTATAAATTTGTTGAATGAATGAATGAATTTATTTATGAAAAAGTATTTTGTAAAAAAAAATTGTGGGAATTTTTTTAAGATACCACATTTTTGTAAAAAAAAAAAAAAAAAAAAAAAAAAAAAAGAATTTGTAGCATATGATTTAGTAATTAAAAGTATTTTTAATGAAGTTCCCGGTGAAATTTTTGTGTAATAGTGGGAAGTTCAGCATGGTAGTCCCCCTCCCACCTGCACTAACAATAATAGCTAGACATCACTGATCATATACACTTGGATTATAAGAGCAGCTGACCATTTCTTTTCTTTGATAATAAAGAACTCTGTGGGATTTCTTATTCCTTTCCATACTTTTGTTTTATTCTGGTATTTTTCTTTCTGGTTCTGACATTTTCTTTCAAACCTATTTATCAATTTCTTTTGTTTGTCTTTTGCAGCCAGTTTTTTCTTATACAATTAATGCAAAAATATGGTAAATTATTCATGGGGGCCAAGCAGATTATATGTTTCAGACTAGTATATGTATGTCACTCTCTTACCAGTGAAATAGAATGGATTCCTATCACAAGGACCTTGCAAGTTTGTAGTTATTGGCAGCCATGTTTAATATATCTGCATTGTGGTTTGACTAGAACATGCAGCAGAGTCTAAAATCACATCAAGTGCCATAAATAGTCTCCCCACTTGTATCATTTTTTTAAAAGAATTTTTTACTTTACCAAAAATGATTGTTCAATTCTTGTTTCATTTATCTCTCATGATTCTGGATTTGGTTTTCAAGGTTTGGGTTAAGAATTCAATATCTTCAAATTCCTTTTTCTTTTTTTTTTTTTCTTTTAACTCATTCCTTCTTTTTATTCATTAAGTTTTTTTCTTTTTAAATCCTATTTTTTCACTTAATTTATAGTTTTTTTTCATTTTTTTTTCTTCTCTACCATCTTCACTATCTATTTTTCCTCCTGACTATATCTTTCATTCTACTTCACATTTTTAATTTGCTTTTTTTTTTTCATTTCTTCACAAGGTCACTTTTTAATTTTTTGTTTCTTTCATTATACTTTTTAATTTTTTTCTTTTCTTTTTTCTTGCAGGATACCTTCCTTCCTTTATTCTTTTTTCTTTTTTTCTATTTCTTCTCCCATTCTTTTTCATTCTTTCTTTATGCTTATTCTTTCATCATCTATATTTCTTCCATTCTTTTTCCTTCTTTCTTTACATTTCTTGTTTTTCATTATATTTCTTCTCCCATACTTTTTCATTCTTTCTTTAGACTTGTTTTCTATTTTCTTCATTTCTGCCTTCTTTCTCTGTTTCTTCATTTTTTAACTTTTTTCTTTGAGAACTTATTATTTTTTTACTTCAATTAATCCTTCCTTCTTTCCTTCCACTCAGAATTCCTTTTTTTTCTCTCTTTTTGACTTCCCCAAGAAAATGAGTATTTACTGCAAGAATTTGGTGGCAGTATTGATTTTACGATGGATGAGGTAGTGACACTTGCTCAATCTTAGAATTCCTGTTGCAATAACTTGTGTCCCTCCCACTTTTATACCTGCTTTTATCAATCAGGCAAATTTGGGTGGGGTGGCATCCAGTAATTGCAGTGGTGGGAGCAGGTGGGAGGGAGTGCTGAGGCGAAAGCTGAAAAAACAAAATGGATAATTGGTGGGTGTATGGGGAAAGTGTAAGGGTGAAGAGATTTCTTTTTTTTTTCTTTTTCTCTTTCTAGGATAAATCAATGGAAAAGGGACCAGGTTTATTCTTTTATTTTGTGTTTTTGGCAGAGAAAAAGAAAAAGATTTTTCTCTTTCATTTTGAATCTTTCTCTTACTCTGTCTTGTGGTAGCAAAAATGGAAGGATGTGAAGAAAGTGTAAAACTAAAAGAAAATAGAAATAGATTAAATTGGGAGAAAGAATAAGAATGGTTGGAAAGAGTGTGTGTGTGTGTGTGTATGTGTATGTATATATGTATATATATATATATATATCTATATATATATATATATATATATATATCCATTTAATATCTCAGTCTATTTATTGGTCTACATATCTGATACACACACACTTCTCACCTGTTGATTGTACAAACATGAAACTGCTAGTGACAAGAATTTTTTTTTTTTACTGTAAGCCCCACCCTTATTATTCATCAAGTTTTGCTGACAGCATGGATTTCCCTGACTCAATCTCTCTCTCCATCTGTCTCTATCATCTATCATCTCCAGCAGGTCTTACAAACTACATCCTGTGTCTGCCAAAAGCTGATGTAAATAAGTTTTTGCTGGTCAGCCAACACTGGCACATCTATATGTAGGGGCCTATAGAAAAATGTCACTTATGAGTTCATCCTTGCTTTTCCAGTGGTGACTCTCATGTCTTGTGTTTGTCTTACTTGAATGATTTTTAAGATGGGAAGTAAGTGGCTGTACAGCTGTTGTTTTCGTGAGGGGTTGTTTTCAGGATTTGTTCAAAATAGCTTGTAGCATTCTTGTGTAGTTTCCTTTTTTAAAAGCTTTTTTCTATCATACTATCTCTCTCTCTCTCTCTCTCATATATATATATATATATATATATATATATATATATATATATATATAATTTTGAATAATACTAATATTTTCAAATAGTCAGTATAATGGGAATAGTAATTAAAATGCTTAATTGAACTAAAAGAAGTAGAATTGATTTAAAGTTATTAGATTTACAGCCTCACTTCCCTTATCCACACTTTAATGAATTTCATGCCAGTGGGGCACGTTTCAGGTAATAGTTGGAAAAAAATGTTCCCATTACCATCTGAAGATTACTTCAGTTTTCTCCAATTTTAACTATATATTTGTAGTTCCTATTTGAAATAAGATTATATATAAGACCAGTGAAATATCTATATATTCTGTTGTGGAAATCCACAAATATTGTAAAAACTATAATTTATAAAGTATGCAAATGAAAAATTATCAGGAAGAATATAAATTTGATATTTTCTCAAAAATAAATGCAAAAGAAAAAAATAATTTTTTTTTTGATTTGAAAAAAATTATTTATTTCATTAAATTTTTCATGAATATAGATTCTGATACTCTTATCCTATATACTGGTGTTGATCTGTAAATAAGTAACCCTGTGAAGATCTACACTATGATAGGTATTATTTGTGTATGGATTAGCACTTTTGACTAAGATAAGAATATCTGTGCTCTCTAGTCCTCTGCCTAGCATCAGTTTAGTATCTGTGTACTCTACCTAAATTTCCACCCTATTGGCAAAGATTAAGATATGCTGACTGTATCCTATGCAAAGGGGTAATACCCTCTCCCAAAAAAGGAGTGTCCTGAGTATGACACTGAAAGGCTCTAGTTTTGAAGATCTTGGGAGTGTGGAGTACCCCTTCGTTGTCAATACCCCCAGGTCCACTTGGATCTGGAGTGGTAATTGTATGTATAATATCATGGCTTTGCTTCATAAGAATGGGCCAGTCCACATTAACTGTTGGTATATTTGTGACTGATAAGGCCAATGTAGGACAGGCAGGAATGGTTGCAGTGGCTGCAGCTAAAGGTATGGACAGGGCTTGATAGCATAGTATGGTAGTTTCTCTTCCTGTGCCTTTTGTTTTAAGAGGGACTCTTAAGAGTGGGTGTTTTCAAAGAAGGAGACAACCTGATTGGTGGTGAGATACCCTGCATCACAGTTCTCAGTTAGGGTGGGTCATCAGTGATGGCCGATGTGACAGGCACCAAAGGATTTTTTCAAGTTTCTTTGTGCCTCTCTAGTCACAATGGCCAGCAGAGAGCTCACCATATAGTATGATCCTGAGAAGGTGATGATTTCCCATTCTGCAGACGTGTGTTGCTGGGACTTCAATAGCATGGCTTCAGTTAAGTTGATCTTCACCTTTTCAAGGATTTCAATATCCGTGATGAACTACTCCAGTAGATGTTAATGATGGTATAGCAGCAGGCTGGTGGGACTGTTTGAGGAGTTGTAGGAGGTGCTGATAAGTGACCCACAATTCTGAGCCATATAGGAGGATAGCACAGATAATTGCTCTATAGATGCTGATATTTGGACTTTTCTTCAGGTTTTTGTTGTACCACAATATATAGTCTGCTAAATGTACTGCTTGCCTTTGCCAGCCTATTGTTGACTTAGTGCTCAGTCTTAGCTTCTGATGTGATGGTGCACCCCAAGTAGGGGAACTGATATATTGCCTTCAATTTAGTCATACTAATGGTAATATTGGGAGGGCAGTACTCTTCTCAAAGTGCAGGCTGGTTGGAGTACTTCTATCTTCTTTAAACTGACTTCTATCCCAAAGAGCTGGGCAGCTTAAAGCAGAATTCTCAGATCAGTCTCTCTAGGGTCTTCATGTGGGTCTGTAATCATCAGAGATCAAAGAGGCTTCCATCAATTCAGTATCTGATGTAGATTCTGTCCCCATCATCTAGATTATTTTTTGTGGCCTGTGTTGATATTCTTTTGTAAAACTTTTTAGCTATGAGTAAGTACTCATTTATATAAAAGTGATGAGTTACAAGTTGAAGTAAGATTATATGGACATTTGGGCATTCCATTATTCCCAAGTGGCCAAGTCCATTCTCTGGACAGTGGTTTGTTGCTGGCCCAGTGGATGGGTATATTTGTGTGTGTGTGTGTGTGTGTGTGTGTGTAAATATATACTGGCTTGCTTCAGTCATGTTATGGGCTTGGTATTGAGTTACCGCCCATTTTATTTTTTGTCTACCAACTGGACGCTAACTGGGGCTGCTGAGCCAGTAAGTGTTGTTATTCTTGTTGTTTATTCTGCAAGTTAGAGCAATGACTTCTACATCTCCCCTCCCCATGAGTAGGCCGGGTTGTGTGGAAGGCTGTACCCTTCTTTTAGGCCTGGCCTGTTATGTGGAAATAACCTGGACAGAGCTTGAGGAATTCTCGACGATTGAAGGCGGAGTGATGTATACTGTTTCAGATAACTCTGGTATTGTTCGGCTGGCAAAGAAATTTCTCAGTACTAATAAAGGTGAGAAGAGTCCATTATGGTGAGATGGGTAAGGCTCCCACAACACTTGTTTAGGAGGTTCAATTGCTGTGCGTGTGCCATTACTAGAAGATGTTAGGGGATAGGGGTGTAAGAGTGGAGCATTGCTTGAGTGAGTTATTTGTACTGGTGTTGCACTTGGTATTGGGGTTGGTGCGGGCTTGAGTTTGCACTTTCTGAAGAAACAGTGGTTCCTAAATGTGATCCTTCCTGATCCATCCACCCTGATTTGGTATTGATGATCTGGTAGGACAGTAATGATTTTTCCCATTGTGTTCCATCTTTGATTGAGTGGGCTTTGGATAGCTATGAATAAGTACTCATTTGTGTAAAAGTGATGAGTTACAAGTTTAAGTGAAATTATATGGATATTGGGGCATTCCATTATTCTCAAGTGGCTAAGTCCATTCACTGGTTGCTGGCCCAGTGAATGGGTATATTAATGTGTGTGTATGTATGTATATATATATATATATATATATATATATGCTTGCTTCAGTCATGTTGCAGGCTCAGTATTGAGTTACCGCCCATTTTATTTTTTGTCTGCCAGCTGGACGTTAGCTGGAGCCACTGACCCAGTAAGTGTTATTGTTTTTGTTGTTTATTCTGCATGTTAGAGCATTGACTTCTACAGCCTGTTTGAACATCATGCTGAAGAATATAATGAAGAAAGTTGGTGCCAGGATGGAACCCTGCTTCAAACTGTTATTGATTGGGAAAGTCTCTTAAGTTGTTCCATTGTCTACCACGTTCCTATATCATATAATCATGTGTGAAAATTTAGAAATTACACAAAAAATGTAAATATACAATGTATGCGATTCCTTAACCTCTAGGCAAAAAATAACCCCAGACATCTTGACATGCTGTTAAAATCAATCTATCTGGCTTTATATTTCCAAGTTAATTTTACTATGCTGTTCAAGCAGTACATTGCTGGCATAATGGATGTGTATCTTGCTTGCCTACTTCCTGGTTAGATGTTTGTAACAAAGAAGAATTGATTTGTTAATTTTCACTCTTTGGTTAAATGTTAGATAAGTTACAGATAGAGAAACAGTCATACTATTTGTTATTATATTTTCAGTACTCTTTCCTTTGCTCTCTTCTTCTTTCTGCCCGCTGAAGCTGGATTGTCTGTATTTCTAGATATGCAGTTGTAATTCACTTGCCAAAATAACCTTGAATGAAGCAAGCAAGTTGGTCTGTAAAAGCCATTGTGAAAAAAAACAAAAAAACCTAATAAAACCAAAACTTTATCTTTTGATGTTTGTTGTTGTCTTGTCCTTTGGTTGCTTCGCTTCCTACCATGCCTCACCCAACCCAGCAAGATGTTCTCATTAACAGAAATCATTTCAAGAAACTGGAGAATGAAAAGTTTTTATTTAAGATTGCTTGGACATAGACAAAACTTCTTAATGAAGAACTGATCAGAAGGAGAAACAAATCAATAAAGGTCTTCAGCCAATTTCAGCTTTTCATACATTCTTTCATATTGAATTCCATTGAACCAAATTTTATTCTGTCAGAGTCCCCTGTTGGTGGGGCTCAGAATATGCTAACTGTATCTCCCTTGCATGGGGGTAATATCCACCCCCACCAAAAGGTGGGGGTTCCTGGATATGGCACTCTAGTTTTGGAGACCTTGGGAGTGTGGAATACTCCTTCATAGTCATTACTCCCAGGTCCACTCTAACTTGGATTGGTAGTTCTTGTTCAATCCATTGATCAAATAGATCAGTTTGCAAATTATTTGTATTAGATAGGAATACTTGATATTATATAACCATGTGCAAAAAAACTCTTAAACTTTATAAAAATGTAGTTCTAAATGTACAATGTACACAATTCCCTAACCTCTTTACATACAATAACCCCAGACAGGTTGACATGTTGCTAAAATCAATCAATCAATTTACCCATGAATACTTGCACATGTCATTAGTACAGTTTTCTACTCTCTCCCAAAACATCTTGAATCTATTCTTATAAGTCATCTGACTATTTATTGATTTATTAATGATTTTTTGACATGAGAAAGTAAAAAGATTTATGGTTTTCAATCATAATAGATAAGGCCTAATATACAGTTTCTAACAAAGTTAGAATATACTAGTCACAACCTGTATTTTGTTATCGTTTACTAAGCTTAGTTTAGGTTGACTCAAGGTCAAAAGAATGGAGAACCCAGTGAGAACTGAACTGACAAAAAATAGTATGTTAGTTTAGCTAACTAAACATTACACCATGAAATATGCCCCCATAACTTTTATTTAGTTCATGAAAGATTTTTTTTTTTTTTGTTTTGTTTTTTTTGTGGAGAAGGGAATCCATTGCCAAAGATTTGCAAAATGTGATAATGTTGTGGAATTAAACAAAGAGAAAATCATTTCTCAAAGAATTGGTAACTTTCCTGAAATTATTATCAACCTGTTACCAGATCAATACTAAGATTTTATAAAATATACTCACAAAATTCTTTTATTCTAAGAT
Source organism: Sepioteuthis lessoniana (assembly GCA_963585895.1). NCBI lineage: Eukaryota > Metazoa > Mollusca > Cephalopoda > Myopsida > Loliginidae > Sepioteuthis > Sepioteuthis lessoniana. The sequence goes on along the minus strand of OY757914.1, from coordinate 5,502,213 downwards.
TATTTCAAAATTTTTTATTCTTTGATTATTTCAAAATCATCTCTCATCAAATAATTCTTATATATTATGATTCAAGCTTTTCTTGCAGGGTGTTAAGACAAAAACTGAAATTTAAAAGATTTCATGTCTGTATATTATACTTATATGGTATACCAAAATCAAAAAATTAAATAGAAAGTCTTATCAGTAACTTTGATAAATTTATATATTTTTGTTATTTGGAGTCACAAAAAAATCATTAAAACAGGAAATTTAATTTTATGGGGAAGAACTTCTTTGAAAAAATTTTCTTCTAATTTTTACGAGTGGAAAAAGAGATGCCCTTTAAATTGATTAATTACTTTTCTACTTATTGATTACTACTAATCAAAAACTGATCAATAAATATTTAGATGCAACAAATTTAATGTGTACAAGGGAAATTTATGTTCATTGATTACAACTGATTAAATATTGATCAAGAAATATTTAGATGTGATATATTTGCAAGATTGAAGATCATTAAGGTTTAAAGAAAATTTCTTAACATATTCCCAGACATTCAAGTGTTGACAGTTGTTGGAAGTTGTGACATATTAAATGGTAATACAACAAACTTATGAAAAGGATTCAGTTCCATTTAACTCACATCTGAAGTACATATTGTATACAGTCAACAAAGAAATCTTTAAATATGCGGAAAAAAGCATTAATAATTTGACTGATTTTGTTTTTAAAGCAAGAATGCTATTGAATAAGAATATGTCTATATACAGTATTTCATTTATTTACTTCAAAATCTTACCTTAATTAATCAATTTTCCCCCACTTTGTAGCAGTTATGAAAAGTTTGTATTTAGTTCAGGAATGGCTAAAATTGTAAGCCTGGTTGTTGCCAAGCATAAGAATTTTATAATAGATTCACTTTTGCTCTGAAATATAACTGAATACCCAAATATTTTTGGTTCAGTCCAAAATCAAAAGTTAGATTCTTTTTTTTTTTTTTTCCAAGTAGAAATCAAATTTTAAATTTGTTTAATTTCTAAAAAGAAAAATACTTCATCTTTTCTAAATTTTCACCACATCAGATGTGCACTCCATTCCAACAGCTTTATTTATTTATTTATTTATTTTGAGAACATCTGCAATGTGGATCAGATCAAACTATCTCATTAATATTTTCCTCAGCTATAGACTTAAACATTTAATAAGTGCTGTCTTACCCTGGGTTTCTATTACATTGTTACCTTTCATTCGTCATTATGTTACTTATAATTTTCCCTCTAGTGGCCAACTGGCTTTGCTTTGAATGACTTAAGTATTAAAGAAATTATTACTAGCTGCTCCGAAAGCCTTTTAAGATGGTCACTGATATTCATGAGTGGAATAATATTACTAAGAATGAACCCTCTGGACAAAAGAAAAATATAAACATAAATCTCTTAAAGTTACACTCACAAAGAAAATATTTATCTACAAAATTCCTCAGTAATTTTTCAGAATATTACCTTTATAATATAATGAATATAATTAGTAAACTTTTTTATGTGGACTTGTCTTTTATAACAATTAGCACTTGTAACTAGAAATTTGGTGTATATTTTTAATTGATAAGACAAAACTTCTGAAGAAAGAAAAAAATGAAAGATTTTTTGTCTTACTAAAATATCATTTACATTTAATTAAATTCATTTGGTTTATAAGTAACTTCTCAAGCTGGAGATGTAAACATTCATGATGACTTTGGTTGAAAAATCTGGACCTGCAAATAAAAAGATTTAGTTTATAGGTGCAGAGTCTTGAAATTTAAAAAAAAATGACGTTTAGTTTTTTCTTGATTCTCCTAGAAAGATAATAACTCAAAATATAAAATAAACAAAACAAATTTTCATTAATCAACATAAAATTGAAATTCTTTTTTCTCTTTGTTTTTTTAATTCTGTGTTTATTTTATCGGTAAATCTACAAAATATAAATTAAATGTCAGATGAAGATGATTTAATGTATTTTTTTTTGTTTCATTTTAATCTAATTTTAATGTGTAAGCTCATTACACTACCTAAACTGTCTTTAACTTGATAGAAAAATGTCTCTTTATCTTAAAAACTGTAATTTTGTTTGTCCAAAATGTCCTAGAATTTACATCATGTTTAATGATTTATCTTCCAGTAGATTGACAATAAAGACCATGAGTTACTTGTCCATTGTCAGCCATGATAAATCAAGGCCAATGACTGATAAGTATTGAATAAGAAAAAAAAAAAGCTTGTTTATGTATTGTACTAATTAAAGCACTTACAGGATATGTCACTAGTGCTTACCTATATCTTAACACTAAGATGCTGAGCCAGCAGCTTCTAAAGACAGAAATCAACTCTTTAATAAAGTAGAGAAATTTCTCTCAATAAGTCATTGGTTTTTTTATCACATCAAACTTTTTAATGTTGTTTAGAAATGCAAATTTTTACAGAACCAAATTCAAGTGGAAAATGGGCCAAAGGGTAATTTGGGACCATTTATTGGCAAATTAACTGCTTTGTTTGTAAATGCTGTTTCTTTTTTATTTTGTAAATGTTTCTTTTTTTTTATTTTTTTATTTTGTGAATGCTGTTTCTTTTTACCTGTTTATCAAATGACCTTAACATGTTTTTTTTTTTTACCTTTCTCTCTCACCTGTCTGTTTTGTATACTGGGTGACTGGTTGTCTGGCTGACCTCAAGCTGAGAGATCATTTTATCCTCAGATTAAAGATAGAAAACAACTGGATTAAATACTTAAGCTTAAAGCAAATCAAAAGATTAATATCTTTAAAAAAAAAAAAAAAGGATAAAAAGCTATTCACATAAAAATATGACCTATAATTTTCTACATTCCTTACATATGTACCTGTATATAAACAAATATGGATAAAGGATTGTGCATAATAAATTATATATATATATATATATATATATATATACACACACACACACACACACACATGCATAACGGTATAGCATAGCAAAACCAAAAAAGAATAATAATGATGATGATGACAATCACAGAAAAAAATCCCCAATGAGTCTATATCAAAAGGAACATAAATTATTTTTCTCCCAAAAATTCATGTTTATTTTTTCATTTATGGAAACTTGTTTCCAACGTTTGTGTTCATTTTGACTAAACTTGAAAATATTTAAATAACATTTTCTGAGAAATGTTTCGTATAACCTCATATAAATGTTAAGATTCTTTTAGTCTGACCTCTGATTCTAGAGCAGAATGACATAAGCTCTTTGGTTGGATTATCAGATTTATACTAAAAATGTTACATAGTAATAATCTAATAGAACACTTTTGACCCATTTATGATATACCTGAAATATCATTTAAACACCATAGATTGATAGAAACAAAAAATAATTGTAAATATGAATTTTTCAAATTTTGGTTGGATTAAAATTGGAATCGGTACATGAATAATATATGTGTAATTCATACACATATCTACTATATAATTTTGGAATTGTCTATCAGTTACAATTTGTTTCTTTTATTTATGCTTTTCCAGAATTTACATAAAATGTAGGTATTGTTTGTAAGAATCTCTTCAATGTAATAAGAATCCATCAAATCTTTTTATTATTCTAATACTTGAGTTTTTATAGAATTTAAAAATTTACTTCAAAGTCTTGATAAGAATTTACATAGTTTTATCATTTTTCCATTTTTATTTTTTCCTTCCATCTTTCTTGTTCTCTTATCTTCTCTATCTTGTCCTTTTTTCCTTTTTATCTCTTTTTTTACTCTTTTTTTACTCATTGTTTCCTTTTCTTCTCTTTATCTCATTTTTTTTTCTGTTTCTTTTTTGCTTTCCCTTTATCACTTTCTTAGTTGTTTTACATGCTTTTGTTTCTTTTTCTGTTTTCTTTTTTATCTTTTTCTACTTTTCTTTTCATTTCTTTTTCTTTTTTATTCTTTATTTTTCATGTTTTCCTCTTTCTGTTGACTTTTTTCTTTTGATCTTTGTTACATGATAAAATTTTCATTTTACAAATGAAATCCAAAAACAAATTTTGCCAAGGTTATCAAAACATACACATGCCAATTTTCTGTAAGTGAATCTCCCACCACTACCCATTTACCATCATTTTAATGTCGTGTTGCTCTGTGTCAGTCATCCTCCGCATTCTTTGCTAGTTCTTTTTATGAAACATCCCAAATTTTTTCAGGAAACCATTACTCTTTCAGTTTTCTCTCTCTCTCTCTCTCTCTCTCTCTCTCTACCTGCAAATTGATAGACAATTATTTCTAAGATTGTATAATTTAGAAATTTCTGCTCTAAGCAATTGCATTTTATCAGCACTTAATTCTCTCCTTGATTTTTAAACCTCTTCCTCTTCTTTTTTTTTTTTTTTTTTTTTTTTTTGCTTTCTTTTGAACTTTCAAAAAGTTTTCATTATTTTTCTGTTATTAACAAATTAAATTTCGGCTTTTTTTTGTTATTTCTTATTTACTCATAAAAAATTGGCTAAATTTGGTTTGTTTTTCTTCTCCTCAGAAACAGTTTTATGGTTTGTGTTTAAATATAGTCTCTCTCTCTCTCAGAATTTTTTATTATATTGTTTTTCTTTAATTAGTTTTATTTGACCCAATCTGATATATATATATGAAAGGGAGGAAGGAGGATGCAGACACTTGTTTTATGCAACAGTTTTTATTCAATGATTTAAACAATTCATCATGAAAATTTGACTAACTTCTCATCAGCAAATTTTAAAGGTTTTGCTCTTTCAGGCATTAAATTTAAATAAATCAAATCTGCTATCTTCTCTTATTAAATATCCTCTCAATCATTCAAAATATAAAACAAATATTGTTTTCAAGAAGGCTTTCTGTTACATTTTTGATATGTCGTAATTCAAAACAGTCTGGATATAATGAATAGAATTCATGCCAGGAAACATGGTCATCATAGGAGTCACTTAATGCCTTTTTAGAGTTACCTTTTTTTTGTGGGGTGGCAGGAAGTGAAAATTGGCAATAGTCAGAACCAATACATCTTTTTTCGAATCAATATTTCTCATGCATTCTAGAGATTTTTAAAGATCAATGATAGGTGGTTCCAAAATATTTTTTCACTCAGCTATTTCCGAAACTATATTTTACTTAAAAAAAAAAAAAAAAATGCCCAAATGAAGCCTCATTTGAAATAAATGACAATGTGCCAAAACTCTAATGGTCTGCCCAATATAGAAATTATCTCCTGCATTCTCTTCTGAATGTTTGGTCTTAAAAACATGTTATAAAGATTCTGTACTGTTATTCTTGTGCTGATTTTGAACATACTTTACCAGCAATATGATTCTTTATAAATTTTTAGATTTTCTTTCCCTTGGAGTATGAGGTATTGTAAAGTAATTGTGCAGCTTTTTTTTTTTCTTGTATTTTTGTAATAAACTGAGAAATTTCAGTGGTAGAAAAGATGAATTCATGTAATTCTCAAGGGCATTAACATGCAACACAAACAACCTTGTCTGGAATTTGAACTCTGCTTGGCAAGCCCCTATTCTTTAATCCTAATATTAATCATTATGACACTGACACTGTCATATATATATATATATATATATATATATATACACACACACACACACACACACACATGCACGCACATTTTCTTGTAATTTCTGTAAAGATGCATATAAATTCTAAAATGGTTTCTGCTAGCAAGGAGAAACTTTTAAGCTGAGCAAAAAAGTCTGCCATGTTCTTCCATTGCATTTAACTTGAGTAAAGAGTAGTTGAGAGCTTCATTTTCAGCTTTGATTTGGCTGTTACTTCAAAATCTTCACAGTTCATTAAGAAAGATGAGCTTTCTTTTTGACTTAGATAATTCAATGGACTTATAGAAGCCAAACTATAAATACAATCTAGAGAAGTAATAATATGACTTCACTTAAAGGAAATATATTTTTCTTGTTACTTGTTGTTCAAGAATATATATAAAGGCTCATTAAATAAGTTTCCAGACTTTTTTCGTATTGATAGTACTCACATGAAACTCTTGTCCCCTTCGAAATAATCTCCTCCGGCTGCAATGCACTTGTTGTACCATTCCAACAACTTCTGGAAGGCCCCATGGAAGTCCTTTTATGTGACCATGTCAATGATCTTCATCACAGCCTCTTTCATCTCCTCAATTGTCTCATAACGACGACGTCTAAGTTTTTCCTTGAGTTTAGGGGATAACCAAAAGTCACAGGGAGCAAGGTCTGGACTATAGGGAGAGTGAGGAACTGTCTTGGTGCCCATCTTGGTCAAATAGTCTGTGACAAGGATGAAGTTGTGGACTGGTGCATTGTCTTCGTGGAAATACCACTGACCCGATTTGAAGAGTGCTGGCCTCTTCCAACGGGATCTTTTCCTGAACTCCCTTAAGACCTCAATATAGTATTCCATGTTGACTGTCTGTCCAGTGGGAACCCAGTGCATGTAGATCCTGCCAATGCTGTCAAAAAAAGAGATCATCAAAAGTTTGTGGGTGGATTTGCTCTGTCTGGCCTTCTTGGGTCTGGGAGAGCCAGCATGCTTCCACTGGGAACTCTTTCTCTTGGTGTCTGAGTCATAGCAGTAGATCCAGCTTTCGTCACAGGTCACCAGAGCATCAAGAACTGTAGGATCTGAATTGATCAGCTTGATCATCTCCCTGCTGTCATGACAACATCTTTCTTTCTGATCTTCTTTGAGCACCCTTGGGACAAACTTTGCACAATCTTCCACATTTTCACTTCCTCGCAAATAATAGTGTGTATAGTTCCCACATTGATATCAAACTGTGCACATATTGTCTCTATAGACACACGACAGTCCTTATCCATGAAATTCTTTATTTGGCCAATCAACTCTGGTATTTTAACTTCCTTATTCCTACCACACCTATCATCATCCCTCACAGACTCCCTGCCTTCTTTAAATCTCTTATGCCACTGAAAAACTGATGCTCGATTCATGCAAGATGCTCCAAAAGCAGTGTGAAGCATTCCATGCGTTTCTGTGGCATTTTTTCCAAGTTTAAAAAAGAATTTTATTGCATATCGTTCTTCTAAAGTGTCCTCATGTCCAGATTGCATTTTTGAAATTCTTTTTGACTTAGATAATTCAATGAACTTATTGAATCTCTTATGCCACTGAAAAACTGATGCTCGATTCATGCAAGATGCTCCAAAAGCAATGTGAAGCATTCCATATGTTTCTGTGGCACTTTTTCCAAGTTTAAAACGCAATTTTATTGCATATCATTCTTCTAACGTGTCTTCATGTCCAGATAGCATTTTTGAAATTCACCAGCTGTGATAATCAGGCTTTAGTAGGGTGTATTCCAATTGCTGCTGTAGCTGTTCATTTGAAGCTGAAATCATAAAAATTGGTCAGTCATCTCATAAGATGTATAGCAATAACATAGTGAATTTTCAAGAGTCTACGACAATTTTAAATGCCTGTACAAAAAAGTCTGGAAACTTATTGAAGGCATCTCATATATACACACACACACACATATATATATATAGTAATTGTTTTCTTGAGTATTAAGAAACTCGAAGTACTGGTTCTGTCCTTGTTAATGGTCAATAAAAAGGTGGTAGGACATTATCTTGGGAGCTAACATCTAACTGGTGTCTTGTGTGGAATATGAATATATATATATATATATATGTAAATAATGGGAATATGCTAAAATGCTCTAGTGATAAGTGAGAACTGAACACTTCTCAATCAAACCAAGAAGTAAATCTTTTTTATTTTTTAAGGGCCAAAGAAACTTGAGAAATAATATGCTCAGTGTGTTAAGCTGTCAATGTATATATGGAATAGCATGTATTTTTCATGGCTTTTGGTCAACCAAGAACTTTTCAGCATACCCTTGTTGAGATATGCATATATATGGTCCTATCTCTCTCCTGTGTGATGATTGTGTGCTCCACATGAAACTTCAAGTAATTATATTTTTTGGGTTTTATACCTGCTCTGCTGTAGTAGCATTGAGCATTCATTTATGCAAACTTTACTCATTTATATTTCTCTTTTTATTATATATATATATATATATATATAAGAGTAATAAATTTTAATTTCTTTATTCTACTATTACTTTTAATTTTTCTTTTCTCTTTTTTTTGTTTTCTTGAACAGATATATTTTTCACTTTGTGAAACATCAGGTAAGTTTTCTCTATTATTAGTTATCAATCAATAATTATTGATCTGTGTTTATACCATGCTCACTATCTACATTAAATCAATTGCTTCATGTTTAACTCTAATTATTGTTACAAGACTCTTTTATCTTTCTTTAAATTTGCAAAATCATTGTAATAAGGATATTGGCCTCTGTACTAAAATTTGTATTTTCAACCATTGAGTTTTTATTTAGAAAGTAGAGTTTATGTAATTGGTGATTTCAGGGTTTGGATTCATTGAACAAATAAAACCTTTCATTCTTTTTAATAATTACATAAAAATTCAAAATAAATAAGGCAGTAAGGTGTATTTCATCATTAGATGAAGCATTGACAATCATTTTTTTTTTTTTTTTTTTTTTAGTATTTCCTTAATCCCAGAGGATGTAATTACCCAATATTGACTCTGAAGGTAGCCTTTAGATAAGTAAAATTAAAGAAAATTTTCACACGTTATTAGATGAAGCAAATTATTGTATTTTAGTACCAATTGCATTTAAACTTGGTATATATACAAATGTCAATTTAATGGTTTCACACCCAAAAAAAAGGCATAAAGCAGATGATATCTTGTAGAAACTATTACTAATGCAGACTACACAGATGATCTAATGCTTCTTGAAAATGCACCTGCTCAAATCAAGCTAAGAGTCAAGGGAACCTAGATGATGTAGGCATGGTTTAAGTTTTTATCATCACAGTTCATTGACTTTAATCAACTCACCACTACTCTCTGCTTAGGATGAATCGTTTTCTGTTCTAATGAACTAAATATTTTTGGTTATTGGAAAAAATTGACTTTTTATTACCTAAAATTTGTTTTAACAACTTGCACTACTTTATCATATGAAAATGAGGAAAAAAAAGGGATTGTCAAGAATTAATGTCTGCATTATGGACAAAATTGAATTGTTGTCAATCATAAAATAGAATTTAGGTGTCTTAATTCTTTTTATATTTATCTGTGGTATGAATCATGTATTTTAATTGTTCACTGAATTTTTAAAACTATTATCCTCATCTTTGTAGTTATCACATTTTAGTTAGAGATTAACTTCATTTATCTTCAGGTGTTGTTGAGGAATGTTAATTGGTGAAATGTTACTTTCTCTCAAGAATAAATATAAGAACAATTAACAGAAATCTATTTTATTGCCTGAACAAAGTAAATTGGAAGAATATAAAATGAGTAAATGAAAGTGTGTATGTTAAAATGTCCTTATCTTATAGACATGAATGTGAAGTTCTTTATAGATAGGAAAGTTTGTGCAAGACTTACATTTTTGTGAAACTTTCCTTAGTTGTTAGTTGTACAGAATTAAATGTTTGTATATGAATGAGTAAGCTTAGGACTTTATATGTTGGGTAGTGTTCTATTCAATGCGAAACAAGGTTAGCTGAGAAAGAAAAGGTCCCATCCATGGAGGGCGAGAGAAGTCTTAAGGCACCCTGCAAAAGAAAGAGGTTGAGATTTTCATGTCTCCTATACTGCTTTGGCAACATCACCTTTTAGTAATTTGCAGAGATTATCTAGCAGAATAGTGAGGTAATCCCACTGAATGCTACACAGTATTTCAAATGTAAGTGTCAAGAATTTATTTAAAACAAATTAAGTTTTCCTTATAGTATTTTGGGATTTGATGCTATTTAAGAACTGCCCACCACTTTTTCCCTTTTGCCCTGTCAGCATAAGGGATGTCTTGAATATGACACTAACCTGTATCTGATGGTGATGTAAATTACCACACTGTGTGATTGACCCAGATGTGGCATTTCGTGTCATTATTCAAGTCCTGCTTGAATGCACCGAGAGGAAAGCATTTTGAGTCTTGGTGACGCACGACACGAGACGAGCTTGGATGTAGGACAGCTAAAGAAGAATGTTGCAGGCAAAAAGGAATTCATAGGAAGAAGCTAAGAGAACTTCAGTTATAAGAGACTCTTTTCTTTCTGTTACTGACGAGGCATATTATCCACCCCCATCTTCTTTCTGGTGAGACTCCAGTTCTGGAGCTTTGGAGAGCATGAAGTACACCTTCTTTGCCATTACCTCCAGATCCACTCTGACCCAAAATGGTAGTAGCTGTTAGGTTTACATGTGTTGGTCAAATAGATCTGTTTAAAAATTATTTGTATTTGTTTATGCAAAGAAAAAACTTACTGAAAAAATGTAAATATAAACATACATTGAATGCAATACCTTAACCTTCTCGGCATAAAAAAATAACCCATGACAGGTTGACATGCCATTAAACCCAATCTTTTTTTTTTCTTTTTCCAACTTGCTCAATGGCTTAAAAATCTTGTATTCTCCATGAAATTGAGGTATTTGGTAGATTAATATTTACTCCGATGCTCTAGACTACCAATACTTGTGTCTAGTGTAATTAGATATTTGATGTGAGCTTATTTAGATCTCATCAAGAAGTTGGTATCACCAGTTTTGTTGTCAATGAATTAGCCTCCATCTTTAATTCCACTGCTATAAGCATCAGACTCATTTGTTTTTCACCAGTTGACTGATTTTCACATATGACACTTGTATAGTTTCATATCTGATTGAGAAGTCAAGGTAAATGTACTTAGTGACTGGTTGAGGTGTCATTCACATTCTTGTTGTTGCTGTATTGACTTTTGAGAGGTGTGAAAAGTCAGATAAATGACTTATTTGAAGGGAGGTAATGCAGGTTTTTTGAAACTCGCGTTCAAGAATACATTAATTACTTGTACTTATGGAAATAATATAAATTCTAGTTGGTCTTGCGCTGTGGGTTATGTTTCATTGTCATGGTGCTTATTTTTCTGATTGATTCAGTTATTATAGTCACCTACATAAACTACCCTGAGTTAGCCTTTTTCTTTTGTCTCTTGAATTTTGAAATATTTACTTTAGTAGCTTTAATCACTAAATATTAACAAGGAAAAAACTTTCAAATAAATTGTTTTTGTTTTGTGAATTGCAATTTGTTAAATCTGTTGTAAATTTCTTCCAAAACTGAAATATCATTTTCTTTTTTTTCTCATTATTACCTATAGCATTGATACATTTTTGTATTTTGTCAGATCCTTTTGAGTTAAGAATAAACACTGAATAACTGAAATACATTGGGAAAATTTTGGGAATACACTGCAAAGAGGTAGCTCTCTTATGTTTGAAACCACATATGGCCATAATTTGTTCCAATCAGATAAAGAAATTAAAGTAAATTTTTTTTTTTTTTTACATCTCAATTGTTTCTCTTAGATGACAATTTTAATGAGCTGAGCTTCTGAGAAAGTGTGTGCAAACAAATGATTGATGCTAAATTGAATTATTAGTATTAGATAGCAGTACTTGAAGCCATTTGTGCAAATGAATGAATGTTATAGAATTATTAGTGTTAGATAATAATACTTGAAACCATTTAGTGTTCCGCTTATGACATTAAACTGCATCTGATGATGAGGCTCCAGTTTTGGAGCTTTAGGAACATAGAGTACCCTTTCATTACCTTTGCTCCCAGGTTTACTCTGACCCGGAGTGGTGGTATCTGTTAGGGTCAAATAGAACTGTTCAATATTTTACTAGGGACTATTATTAATATTGAATAGAATTGTGTTAAATAGCAGTGCTTGAAACCATTTAACTATGTGTAAACGACCGATAAAATGAAACGCAGTTTCTTCCAGGCAGCGGTCACATCGATACTGCTATATGGATGCACTACATGGACGCTAACAAGACGGCTCGAGAAGAAAGAAACTAGATGGCAATTACACAAGAATGCTGCGTGCAATCCTCAACAAGTCCTGGCAGCGGCACCCCACAAGACACCAACTGTACGGCCACCTGCCCCCTATCACGAAATCTATTCAAGTTAGGCGAACCAGACATGCAGGACATTGCTGGAGAAGCAGAGATGAACTCATAAGAGATGTACTCTTATGGATCCCCACACACGGCCGCGCAAAAGCAGGACGACCAGCACGAACGTACATTCAGCAGCTGTGTGAGGATACAGGATGTTGTCCTGAAGACCTGCCTAGGGCGATGAACGATAGATAGTAATACTTAATAAATAGAATTACTAATGTTAAATTGCAATTCTTGAAACCATTTAACAAATTATTAATATTAGATAAAATTATTAGTGTTAACTAGCAGTACTTGAAACTATTTAACTGTGTGCAAACAAATGAGGTTTAACTCATTTAAAAATAAAGTTACCTACAAACTATTCACTTAAAAATCATGTATGTGAATTAACAGGATTTGGCATTAAATAACCATTAAAGGTTGATATGCGATAATCCAAATAATTGAAGTTTTTTGTTCAAATACTTATGAATAGTATTGTGTGTGTGTTATACATTAATAGTATAGTAGGGGTGGTGTCCTAATGGTGTAATGGTTAAAGAGCTGGACAGCAGGATTTTAGTAAGCGAGTTTGAACTTCAGTCGCACTATTACGTTCACTTTCAGACAAATACCCTTGGGAAAGGTATGAACCCCCTTATCCTCCCAGCTATGGGTTAAATAGTACTACTACTGTTCTTCTAGAAGGATGGATTTGGCATTAAATAACCTACAAAGGTTGATATGCCATTAAACAAAGAAATAGAAAAACATAATAATATAGTTACATAGTTGACTATATTCATAAATAGTGCTCAATATTGGTGATAGAGCCTATGAAGATTAAATAGTGTAGACACAGTGTGAATAATAATGATAACAAAGGAGGAGGAGGAGGATTCCTTGTAGTATAATTGCTAAAGTGCTAGACAGCAATCTCAAAGTAAATGAGTTTGAACTCTAGTTGCTGTACTAGATTCACTTTTGGACTGATACCCTCGAGAAAAGTATGAACCCTTTCATCCAGCCAGCTCTGAGTTAAATAATGTTGTAACCTAACAAAAGGTTACTGAATGAGAAATAACCAAAATGGAGGTCAGAAATGAAATGAAAATCTTTATAACATCAACAAAATACAATACATGCCAACAGTGTGACGAATATACCCACTGCTAGTGGTGACTACTTAGCAAAATTACCCCCCTCCTAATAATGTCTAAAGTATTTTTGAGGAATGGGACATACCTATTAATATTCACTGGTTGGGTATATAACAAATAATATCACTGCTGTTCATTAAATAACCCATGAAGATTTATATGCCATTAAGCAAAGAAACCAAACCCTAAAAGTTAGGTGCTGATTTTCACTATTGTAAATATATTTTGTTAACAATTCTTTATAGTTCTAAGATCTATAAAAACTAGAAGAAAAAAAATTAAAATTTACATGAGTTAAACGAAAAACAGGGATATTATTTTCTGACAGGCAAAATCTCCATTAGATTTTCTTAAAAGAAAACAACAATGAAATTTCCTTAGTTTATAACTATTCAAATTTCTATTCTTGTTTTTTTTATCATTCTGGATTTTACTTCGTTTCCCCATTTAATATCAACTAGCAAGACCTGTGGAAATTCTGTGGAACAAAAAAAAATCAAAAGGAACTATTTGATCTTGAAAGGATGATTTGCAATTTTATTACATATAAATCCTATTGTTGCCTTTGCAATAAATAATGCACAAAAATTTACAATAATAATCTATATAAGACTTAATATTGGAGGCATTCAAGGTATAATGGTTATCATCATAGGAAATGGACGCTGTGACTTGAGTTCAAATCCTGGACAAGGCTGTTTGCATTTCACATTGCACTAATACCTTTGAAAAAGTTATGAATCAGACAATTCTCCTTTCATCTATGGGTAAATAGTAGGACAGACTGTGCTCTTTTAAGCATGGTATGGATACTGGTCTAAGAGAACAAAAAATCTGAATTTCAACTTGTTAAACTCCATTTAAAATTGACCTCGTGTTGCATCTTGGTCGTGCAGAGGGGTTTGTGTGTGTGTGTGTGTGTATATATATATATATATATATATATATATATATAATACTTAATACACATATCATTTGTTAGAATTTAACCATATCAGAAGTTTTAGATCCATTTATAGTTGCGTATTCTATTTTGTGGATAATGGTTTTGCTGGTACCAATGAATCTTTGGAGCTCTATTTATTTTTTCTTTTCAATTTTCATCAGCAGTTTGTTGGAGCATATCAGAACTTCAGAGCTCATCAAATTTTCAGCAAACCAATATACAATTATTTATGTTACTATGCTATTTAGTGAGAATAGATAAAGTTAGCATATTGCCCAGTCAGCTGGGGCTGTAGAATACACCGACTGCTTCTCTGCAGTCTCACGAATGTCCTGGATATGGCACTAAACAATCTGATGGTGAGGTTCCAGCAGTGCTGGAGCTTTGGGGAATGCGAAGTACCCCTTCATTGCCATCGCTCCCAGGTTCACTCTGGCCCGGAGTGGTAGCACCTGATAGGGCCCCATCTATGGGTTAAATAGAACTAACAGCATACTTATGCTAAACTGAATTGTTTGAAATAGAAATGATTTTGACAATTAAACTGTACTTACATTTAAACTGCGTGCTTATGCTTAATTATTTGAAATAGAACTGTTTTTCGACATTAAAACTGTATTTACACTTAACTGAATTGTTACATATAACTGCTTGAATAGTTTGAAATGGAAATGTTTTTGACAATTAAACTGTGTACTTATGCTAAACTGAATTGTTTTAAATAGAACAGATTATTTACATAAAAATGGATTTGGCATTAAATAACCTAAAATGGTTGATATGCCATAAAACCCAACCCAACCCAACCCATAAAGTTAGCATAGGGAAATTCCAGTGGAGTTGAATGCAGTGTTTGATTTAAAGAAGCAACATTAATATAGATGAATATCCCAATTGATTGTGAGCTGGTGGGTTGAAGAATATCCCACTTGGTTGTGGGGAGGATATGTAGATGAGTATAATGTTAAAATGGATGAAACACAAACAGAATTATATCATTTCTTTCATTCTCTTTACAAATTACTCTCTCTCTCTCTCTTCTTTAACTTTCATACTTTCTCTTTTTCTTTTACATTTTCTATCCTTTTACTTTATCAATTAAAGATTTTATTTTTATTTTATTTTAGCTCTTTTTCTTTTTTGGACTGTATCTTTTATTTTTTCTCTTTTCTTTACTTCTTTCTTTATTCTCCTCTGATTCTTGCTTTCTCTTCTTTTATATTTCTTCTTTCCTTCCATTTTCCTTCTACCAACTTTTTTTCTTCCATGCTATTCCTTTTTGCTCTTCATCAAAATCATTCAGTTTTTCCTTTCTACATTGAAATTTCCACTTCATTTCAGGCTTGAAATGATTAATGTTCCAATTTTGTTGATGTTTTCTTTTTCAAAATTCTTTTTCTTCATTTGCAAACTATTTGCATCTAATAACATAAATAACCATGTATTTTGTGACTTATTATTTTTTTATTTTTTTTATGGAGACCTACACTTCCTCTTTATCCTGTTTCATGGTAATGGCCTTTCTCCTTGTTACCATAGTGATAATGATAGTTTTAACCTAAAATAGAAGTTGCAAACACTGCAGATATTTACCTTTAAATAAAAATCCCTTTCAATCAGCTTCAAGAATTTTGGAGTCAAAGTTAAATAAAGAATCTTTTTTGTTTTTTAAGATAAGTCTTATAAGACTAATTATATATATATATAAACAAACATGTTTTTTGTGAATTTTTAAACTGGTATGACTGTTGTAATTAATATTGTTGCTTTTAGATCAATCTAACTAACCACATTTATAAAAAATAGAAATAAACCAATTTAGTAATTTATATCTTTACTGGGTGTATCATAAGTCCTATTGTAAAACTGATGAGAATATAAATGTTTATATCATGTTTTTTTTATTTTTTGTAAGACTAATTACTGTGGATATTATGTGTACAGATTAGTTTTTACTTGAAGGCTTAAACATGAGGCACCTGATTAAAGGATTAGAAGATTTAAATTGAAAACAACATTTATACTCTGAAGAATAAGACACCCTCCCCCTCATTAATACGGAAGTTTTGTGGTTTAATTGGCAATGCAAGTCTTTTTTCCTTTTATTTTTTATTTTCCTTTTGTTTTTCCCAGAAAATAGCATTATTTTTTACAGTTCTTGTATTTACACTGAACAGCACAATGCCATTATGTTTGGGAAAAATATTAAGTTATTTAAAAGCCAGTGAACTTGTTTAGATCCCATCAAGTGCTCTCACCATTAAACAATCTTTTATATAAGATTTGTTAAAAAATGTCTATAGAAATGTATGAATGTCCTAGTGGTAAATATGCATGCAAGTGACTCTAGTAGAAAGAGTTTGGTTGTTAGAATTAGTTACTGAAGAAGGCATGAACTCCTAAAATTTAATCTATAGGCATAAATCTGAGTCATGGATGATCAGAGCAAAAGAAAAAGGTTTTTATTACAAAAGATATTTGAAAGAATAATACTTATACTCTGGTAGGAATAACAGAAAACCAAAATACTTTCTATTTATCCAATACCTGCCAAAGTTATCGGAGATGAAAGTTTTTAACTTTTCTTTTAAAAATTAGCATGAGAGGATTTTTCAAAAAATAATGTATACACAATTTAGGACTGGTGCAAATATTCATTATATGTATAAAGTTCTGTCAAATCTATGGGACATTGCTGGGTTTTTGGAGGCTTGTGTGGAGTAATGATTATTTTATATATATATATATATATATATATATATATATATATATATATGGGTGTGTGTGTAAATAGAGGTATCTATGGTGTAACAATCATCCTCATGTATGTGTGTGTGTGTATATATATATATATATATATAGGCATGTTTGGTAACACAGATACCTCATATTTTTATATATATGGTATAACAATTTATTCCTATATAATGAAACAGTCTGTCTGTGGATGAAAATATATGTATGGTATGACAATTTATTTATATATATATATAAGCATGTAAGGTGTGATGATAATCATCATAAGATATGGACTTTGCATGTAAGTGCAAATGAGATTGTTTGTGTTTCATTTATGCTCATGCCTTTAGAACTGGCATGAATCCATCTTTTCTCATTGGCCCAGTTTTCTGAGGCTGTAGAATACACCGACCGCATCTCTGCAAAGGAGTAAAACTTATGGATTTTCTTCTTTTTCTTTTTTTACAAAAAAATAATGACTATTTTGAAATATATCCTCAGTTGAAAAAGAGTCCTGGGTGTAAAACTAAACTGCATCTGATGGTGAGGCCCCATTACTCCCAGGTCCACTCTGACATAGACTGGTAGTAACTATTAAAGTCCCATGTATGGGTCAAATAGATCTATTTAAAAATTATTTGTATTAGAAATAGTTGTATTAAGAATAGTTAATTGAAGTTGTTTGCTAAGTATTATTATTAGTTTATTGAAACCATAAAATTGTGTGGAAACTCAATGATTATTTGTACCGACTGCATCTCTGCAGAGGTGTAAGCCTTTCATCTCCAATAAGAGTCCTGGATATGGCATTAAGCAATCTGATGATGAGGAGGCTTCAGTAATGGTAGAACTTTGGGGTATGCTGTGTATACCTTCGTTGCCATCACTCTCAGGCCACTCTTGCCCAGAGTGGTAGCAACTGAAAGAGTCCTATCTATTGGTCAAATAGAACTGTTTTGACAGTTAAACTGAGTGCAAACAAGACTTATGGTAAATTGAATTGTTAGATATAGAACTGTTTGATCATTTAACTGTGTGTAAGCAAATGACTTATGTTTAATTGAATTGTTAGTCATCATCATCGTCATCATGTCGTGCCGCTAGCACAAATATCCCTTACCCTCTCTCGCCACCTCTCCCTATCGTTCATCGTGTCTGGTAGGTCTTCAGGGCTACATCCCGTATCCTCACATAGCTGCTGAATGTATGTTTGTGCTGGTCGTCCTGCTTTTGCCTGGCCATATGTAGGGTTCCATAGGAGTACATCACTTATGAGCTCGTCCCTGCTTCTCCAGCAGTGTCCTGCATGTCTGGTTCGTCTAACTTGGATAGTTTTTGTGATGGGAGGAAGGTGGCCGTATAGTTGGTGCTTTGTGGGGTGTTGCCACCAGGACTTGTTCAATATTGCTTGCAGCATTCTTGTGTAATTGCCGTCTAGCTTCTTCTCCAGCCGTTTAGTTAGTGTCCAAGTAGTGCATGCATACAGCAGTATCGATACGACTGCTATCTGGAAGAAAATGCGTTTCATTTTATCGGTTAGGTCATGGAAATCAGACCTGACCGAATTGTTAGTGATACATAGCAATACTTAGAACCATTTAACTTTGTTGACTTAGGTTTACAAACCATATATATCTGATA
The DNA here is from genome assembly GCA_963585895.1 of Sepioteuthis lessoniana. Lineage (NCBI taxonomy): Eukaryota > Metazoa > Mollusca > Cephalopoda > Myopsida > Loliginidae > Sepioteuthis > Sepioteuthis lessoniana. The sequence goes on along the minus strand of OY757914.1, from coordinate 5,483,695 downwards.
TATATGTATAAACCAGATTTGGCATTTAATAACCTACAATAGTTGATATGCTATAAAAATGAACCAAACCAATCTATGATTATCATTAAATAAGAATAATTACTTTAAGTGTTATAATTACATATCAATTATTAATATTAGATTAGAATGCTTGATATCATATAACTGGGTGCAAAAAAAAAACATCTACACAAAATATGTAAATATAAACTTACAATGTCCATAATTTGTTACCTCTAAGCATAAACTAACCTTACATAGGTTGACATGCCATCAAAATAAATAAATAAATAAACTGTAAAATACTTTTTACCATTATTCAAGAATATCCAGGAGTTTCGGAAAGTGTTTTAACACAATTTAGTTAAAGAGAAAAATAAGCATTTTGTTTTTTAATGAAATTAAAGTAGACAAAATTGCAAAGAAAGATTTTCATCTGAAATAATTTACCTTTTATTCTCAGACCACTGCATTAGTAGGATTTGAAAAAATTGAAATTTATGGTAAATTGATTGACAGTTTTCTTTTTCAAAGACACCAGATAAAACTTGAAAGAAATCAAAGAAAATATCATAAAAGTTAGTTAAAGAGAACTTAAAATTGGAGCATTTATTTGGGTAGAAAACTGTGTTTGCATATTTACATGAAAATTTCATGGTAATATTTTCTGCAAGAAGATTCCCAAATATTACAAAGTCATCAGATTGAATACAGGCATATGTGTATCTGTCTAGTAATTATTTGGTGTTGTTTCTTGTTTTTTTTTTTAATATATATTCATATACACACATACATACATTCATTTGTAGATTGGGTCTTCAGGACAAAAGGCTAAATCCCATTGGGCCAGTGAGTCTGTGGGTGCCTAATCAGTTGGCTGATAACATGATTGGTTTCTCTACTATCAATACTATTATGCTGAGAAACTTATTGCACATCTGTTCTCCATCCAAAAAATACATTGACAGAAATAAAATTGCAACATCCTGAATATATATTTCAGTTAACTCAATATTAACCATTCAATTAATGTATCTGGATTACAGTAAATGATCATATAGATCAATATGTGCACAGGTTCTAAAATAAGGGGTGTATTAGTAAGTGCTCCAACTCCATATTTGTATACTGTATATCCTCCTTGAGAATTAACACCAGTCTGGACTCTTGTATGCATGTGGTTGTGAATATGGTAGAAGTCATACATTTTTCATGAATTTTGCTTACTTGAAGCAGAAAGAATGTGCTGCTTCATATATCTTCCATGAAAGTAGCCATTTGTAATGTAAGATGTATGCATGTACAGGTTGTGAAGTCCTAATGAATATGTCCAAAACACTACTGCATAGTTTGGAACAAGCTGCCGCAGGCATTGGCCTCCATGTCAATGCACACAAAACTGAATGTATGAGCTATAATCAAACAGGTGACATTTTAACACTAGATGGAACCTCTCTGAAACTGGTAGACGAATTCACCTCCCTAAGAAGCAGTGTCTCATCAACCGAAAAAGGCATCAACACACGGCTAACGAAGGCATGGACAGCTATCGATAGGCTTTTGATCATATGGAAATCAGACCTGACTGATAAAATGAAATGCAGTTTCTTCCAGGTAGCAGTCATATCAATACTGCTGTATGGTTGCACTACCTGGACTCTAACTAAACAGCTGGAGAAGAAGCTAGACAGAAATTACATGAGAATGTTGCGGGCAATATTGAACAAGTCCTGGCGGCAACACCCCACAAGGCACCAACTATACGGCCACCTACCTCCCATCATGAAAACTATCCAAGTTAGACGAACCAGACATGCAGGACAAGCTCATTAGTGATGTACTCCTATGGACCCTCGCATACAGCCAAGCAAAAGCAGGACGACCAGCTCAAACATACATACAGCAGCTATGTGAGGATACGGGATGTAGCCCTGAAGACCTGCCAGAGGCAATGAATGATAGGGAGAAGTGGCGAGAGAGGGTCGGAGATATCCGTGCTAGTGGCACAACATGATGATGATGACATATATAGACTCCAAAACAACAGATAGCAGTCTTTAGTTAACATTTGTTGGAAGTGTTTGAAAATGAGTGTGACACTTGTTGGAGCATATGTGGCACATGTGGCTAAAAAAAAAAAGAAGTAATATTTAGTTCTCATGTACAATATATACCCCTAGCTTTTAGGTTTAAAAATCTAAAGAAATTGTGTATTATACACAAATGATTACTGTAATAACATATGGAGTAGACATTTGTTAGAGAGAGTGAACGAACAAACATTGTCATAAAAAACAAGTTCCATCTGCTTTTGCCCGTTAGAGGATATGAGAAAGAGTTATTCCACACTTCTTGCATCTATTGATGCAAACCCACAAGAGTTATAGGTGAGCTAACTGAACAATTTGTGTTGTCCCATATATGTTTGATGAGATGGGATCAGGTCTATCATTGGTACAGGGTATGTTGAGAAGCATGTATATGACCCTGTTGGAACAACATATTGCCTTTAAGTTGCAAGAATGGTAACAGAATAATAGTCAGAACATTCCTGGCACTGGTTAATGTTCTCTCCACAAACATCCAAGATAAGCAAATGTTGTAGAACCCAACCCCATAATGCTATGGGTAGGGCTTGTATTTCAGGGATGACTATACCTAGGAAGATATCACTCTCCAGGTTTATATTGCACATGCAAACAACCACTACTTGCATGAAGGTGTAACATACCCCCACCCCTGAACATTATGATCATTTATTCTACTATTATTAGTGACCCTATATCTACCAACCCCTCTGCTCGGGTAGGATATGACACAAGGTCCATTTTTAAGCTTATATAATTCATGTGTTGTTTTGAAACACAAGATTTACTCTGTATTTACAGCAAAGGCAAAGACATGTTCACTCAAAAATGTAAGAAACTTTTGGTAAAAATAAGTTCTCAACAGAAGAAGCAAATTATAAACAAACATGCATTTAAGTTGCTACTTCTCTGTAGTTAAACAGAAGTTTGCCCAGTCAGCTGGGGCTGTAGAATACACCGACTGCACCTCTGCAGAGAGGTAAAACCTCCCCACCCCACCCCAACGAGTGTCCTGATATAACACTAAACAACCTGATGGTGAGGCTACAGTGATGCTGGAGCTTTGGGGAACACGGAGCACCCCTTCATTGCCATTGCTCCCAGTTCCACTCTGGCCTGGAATGGTAGTACCTGATAGGGTCCTATCTATGGGTTGAATAGAACTAAACTGCATACGTATTCTAAATAGAAAGGTTTTTGACAATTAAACTGTACTTACATTTAAACTGCGTGCTTATGCTAAACTGAATTGTTTGAAATGCAACTATTTTTGACATTGAAACTGTACTTACACTAAACTGAATTGTTATATATAGAACTGTTTTGACATTTAACTGTGTGTAAACAAAATATATGCTTATACTAAACTGAATTAACTGAATTAGAACTGTTTGAATAAACTAAATAGCTTGATTTTTTTTTTTTTTTTTTTTTTTTTTTTTCAATTTTTAAATATCTTCTATCGAATAATTTAAAAATTCGTAAAGAAAGCCCTAACAGTAGTTTAGAAGAAAAAGCCTAGAATGCTACTACAGCCCCCCCCCCTCAGAAAGGGAAAAAGAAAAGAAGAGAAAAAAAGAAAAAAAAAAAAAAAACCAACAAAAACGAATTGTCCCCTTCACCCCACTAGACCGCCCCCAAAGCTACCTAAAATATCAGTAGTAAATAAAAGTCCAGACGAAGAAGAGCATTTGAACTCAGGAGCCAAGTGGAAGAAATATGTCAATATTGGTCAGTATGTCTTTAATTCCAATTTAAAATGCTGAATTTTACAAAATGTTATGCTGTATTTTGTTTGTAAAATAATGCTTAAACTATGCGTTTTAAATGTAAAGGCACGCTTACTCTACTGTAAAGCCAATTTGATATTAAGCCTATCCACATGTCAGCGAACAAGGCAGAATGTTTTTAAATATCTTCTATCGAATAATTTAAAAATTCGTAAAGAAAGCCCTAACAGTAGTTTAGAAGAAAAAGCCTAGAACGCCTAATGCTACCACAGAGCTCTAATTCCTGAAGCCTGCTAGGTCCCCAACTGTAGGATGGAAAAAAAAAAAAATGAAAAACCCTTGGAAAAGTCCCAATACAGCAAAAAAGTATAAGTCAGTATTAGTGAAAGTCATAAGAAAGTACCTTAATGTTGGACTTTAACTAAGTTAAAACTTAAAACAAATTCCCCCCTCCCTTTTTATTTATTTTTTTATTTTTATTTTTATTTTTTATTTTTTTATTTTTTTTTTATTTTTTTTTTATTTTTTTTTTTTATTTTTTTTTTTTTTTAAATTTTTTTTTATTTTTTATTTATTTTATTATGTACACATGGGAAGCAGCATGATGTACGTTAAGGTATTTGAATAAACCAATGGACGACCAAAGTCAATACCCAAATGGGTCCTGGACGTGAGTTTGACGACTTTTCGCTCAGGATCGACAGTTCGATCGGGGAACTACTGCTGCTCCTCTATAAGAGTGGCTTCTATAGAAGAGAATAAAACAGCCATCGAAAGATAACCATGACCCACACTCAAACCACTTACACAAACCGCATCGCTCTTCGCGCGGGTAAAAAAGGGGCGCGTCCTGCTGAGGTTGGAGCCCTGGCCTCGGTGTTCGAAAAATCAGCTACAGAGCTCAAACAATCAAAACTACTAAAATGCAAGCAAACACTACAAATAGCCACATTTAACGTAAGAACCTTAAATAGAATAGGACAACTCCCAGAGCTAATCGCATCGGCCGAAGAACATAAAATAGACATAATATGCATACAAGAACACAGATACACACACACAGAAGATATCAAATATCACGAAACTAGCAATGGATGGTCGCTCGCCACTGTATCCGCATGGAAAAACTCTGTCAACGCCGCAGTGGGAGGGGTAGGATTGCTTATAGGACCTAGAGCACTAAAAACGCTTAATAGCATAGAGAAAATACAACCTAGAATGATGGTAGCTACATTTAACGGAAACCCCAGAGCAACAATCATCTCATGCTACAGCCCCACCAATGTTAGTGAAGAAAATGAAATAGTCACCTTCTACGATGAGTTATCCTCATTAGTGCGTAGCATCCCGAAACACAACATGTTAGTCATTGGCGGAGACATGAATGCACAAATCGGGAAAAACGGAAACAACAAATACAGCCTCCACAACACGTCAAATAGAAATGGACAACATCTAACAGATTTCATGATAGAAAATAGATTAGCATGCCTCAATACAAACTACCAAAAAAGAGAGGGCAAACTATGGACATACACGTACGCAAACAATACTAAAGCTCAGATAGACTACGTCCTTATAAACAAGAAATGGAAGAATAGTGCATTGAATTGCGAGGCATACTCCTCTTTTGAGGGTGTGTCCACCGATCACCGAATAGTCACAGCGAAAATACGGTTAAGCCTACGAAAAAACGACAAACGAACAGCGACCACCAAACACTATGACTGGGCCCTATTAAACAACAAAGATGTCAGAGATAAATACGTATTAGAATTGAGAAACAGATTCGAAACACTACAAGAAAAGACGGAAAAAAGTACACCAAACGACGAATACGAAAATTTTGTCAATGCACACCTTGAGGCAGCAGCAAAATACATTCCAACAAAAATTAAAACTAAATATAGAGTCCCATGGGAAACCTTAGCGGTGAGAGAAAAACGTGCACTAGTGAAAACAGCCTCCAAAAACTATCGAAAAAACCCAACAAACACAAATGCCTTAAAACTAAAAACGGCACAATATCAATTAGCAGGCATATATATAAAGGAACAGACAGAATACATTCAAAATCAGATAGATAAGATCAGAGAATCGGTAGAAGATAGACAATCTAGAATTGCCTGGCAAACAATAAACGAAGTGAGCAGAAGAAAGAACACAGCCAAAGCAAAACTTAAAGCAGCAAACCAACAAGAAAGAATAAAACTGTGGAAACAGCACTTCGAAAACTTACTTGGAAACCCACCAAAAATAACGCATGAACCAATCACCAGAATAATTAGCAAACAATTAGACATTAAACTTGGACCGTTCACACAAGGAGAACTCGACTCGGTTCTGAGAAAAATTAAAAATAGGAAAGCTGCAGGACTGGACGAAATTCCCCCGGAAGTATGGAAGACCAGACAATTCGACGACATACTGCTCCGACACTGCAACGCAGTATACAATCAAAATCCGATAGATAGATGGACGAAGGGATGCATACTCCCCTTCCCTAAAAAGGGAGACCTCGGATTAGCCAAAAACTACCGAGGCATAACACTTACATCCATAGCTGCCAAAATCTACAATGCCCTACTACGAAACCGCATAGAACCCAAAATCGACAACATACTTAGAAAAAACCAAAATGGCTTCCGAAGAAATAGATCTACGACCTCACAAATACTAACCATCCGCAGAATCCTTGAGGGTGTACGGGCAAAGAACCTACAAGCGACATTAATATTTGTCGACTTTACCAAGGCTTTCGACTCCATTCACAGAGGAAAGATGGAACAAATCCTACTAGCGTACGGCATACCTAAAGAAACCGTAGCGGCAATAACGATTCTCTATAGAAACGCTAAAGTAAAAGTACGATCACCAGATGGAGACACAGAATACTTCGACATTGTAGCAGGAGTACTACAAGGGGACACGCTGGCTCCGTATCTCTTTATCATTTGTCTAGACTACGTACTTAGAACATCGATTGACAAAATCAAAGAGAATGGCTTCGAACTGACGAAGAAAAGAAGCAGAAGATATCCCGCAACAACAATTACCGACGCCGACTACGCCGATGACATAGCGATACTGGCAAATACACCTGACCAAGCCGAAACACTTCTGCATAGCCTGGAACGAGCAGCAGCAAGCATAGGCCTCCATGTTAATGCACACAAAACGGAATATATGTGCTATAACCAAACAGGGGACATCTCCACTCTAGAAGGAACCCCTCTTAAATTAGTAGACAAATTCACGTACCTAGGAAGCAGCGTCGAATCAACCGAAAAGGACATCGAAACGAGGTTAACGAAAGCATGGACAGCTATCAATAGGCTATCGACTATATGGAAATCAGACCTAACCGATAAAATGAAACGCAGTTTCTTCCAGGCAGCGGTCACATCGATACTGCTATATGGATGCACTACATGGACGCTAACAAAACGGCTGGAGAAGAAACTAGATGGCAATTACACAAGAATGCTGCGTGCAATCCTCAACAAGTCCTGGCAGCAACACCCCACAAGACACCAACTGTACGGCCACCTGCCCCCTATCACGAAATCTATTCAAGTTAGGCGAACCAGACATGCAGGACATTGCTGGAGAAGCAGAGATGAACTCATAAGAGATGTACTCTTATGGATCCCCACACACGGCCGCGCAAAAGCAGGACGACCAGCACGAACGTACATTCAGCAGCTATGTGAGGATACAGGTTGTTGTCCTGAAGACCTACCTAGGGCGATGAACGATAGGGAGGAGTGGCGAGAGAGGGTCAGGGATATCCGTGCTGCCAGCACGATATGATGAATGATGAAATAGCTTGAAATAGAAATGTTTTTGACAATTAAACTGTGTATTCATGCTAAATTATATTGTTTGAAATAGAAATGCTTATTTGCATAAAAATGTATTTGGCATTAAATACCCTACAAAGGTTGATATGCCATAAAACCCAACCAATCAACCAGATGTGTTAGTTATACATGAGTTAGGACCATAAATACAACTTCCTCTAATACCTTCCAGAATATGGTGATACATGTGGCTAAAAAAAAAAAAAGAAGTAATATTTAGTTCTCATGTACAATATACACCCCTAGCTTTTAGGTTTAAAAATCTAAAGAAATTGTGTATTATACACAAATGATTACTGTAATAACAATTTCATATCACCTTAAAATGTCCATGTAATTTGTCAAATTTCAAAACCCCTTGATGTACAGGCTTGGTGTGTTCCCCAGTATTATAGCCTCTATTGATAAACTAATTTTTGCCATTCACTGAGGCTTTTTTGGTATACAGGCATGGATGTCATAATGATTATTGTTGATGAAAATAAACTTTACAAGCTAAGTTCAAATTTTGGGCAAGGTTATTTGCATTTCACGATGTGCTAATGCCCTTAGGAAAGACATTTATCTCTTCTCTCCCTAGTTTTAGGTAAAATAGTTGGGTAGACTAAACTCTCTTGCCTTGGTAGACCGTTGATTTTGGAGAGGGGGAAAAAAACGCTGAATTTAAAGCCTAAGGAGTGTTTGGAGAATCTCTGGCTTACTAGTGTGGTGTTTGTTATCAGCTCATCACCAAAAGTTTAACTTGTTCTACACGAGACTTCATCAATATAAAATAAATCTGTGTTTTGTCATTTTTTATGCTTGCTTTGGCTAAATGGTCATCATCAATACCAATGTATAAATGTTCTATATATATAATGTGTGTGTGTGTGTGTGTATATATATATATATATATATATATATATATATATATGTGTGTGTGTGTGGTAATTTATTCAGTTTAAGTAAAAATAAAGTTATTCTTCTTGGTTTGTTTGGAGGGATGGGGTAACTCAATTGAACAACAGATATTATTGGACCATGAAAAAACTGAAGCATTTTTTTTTTTGTATTGTTGCCACATTCCAATGAAACTTCAATGGATTTAAACTTTAGACATAGGAAGTGATTATTTTACCCAGATAACTGCTTACTAGCCATCAAGAAAGGACTAATCACAAATTAGGATATCAAATAAAGGAAAAGAAAATTCTAATTCTTTTTTTGGTATTTATAAGTATTTTCTTTTTAGAAAATTAACTTTTTGCTACCACTTAGAGAACTTTAACAACAACAACAACAGTCAAGGAAAATAATCACTTCCTATGTGTGTCTAAGCCATTGAAGTTTCATCAAAATTTGTGGCAATAATAAAAAATGGTTCAATAAAACCGTTTTTGTTTTATCCAGTTCTGTATTTTTGTTCTACTATTGAGAGACTTTTGGCAACTTTTTATCTTTCTCAGCATTTCTCTGGGAGCCTTTTTGTAATCTTACAAGCTAGGGATTTTTTTCATTGCGAGAATTCTGCAAAGACCACAATAAATGCTAATGTAAAACTTCACTATCTACTGAATACAGCAGATAAGTGAAAACCTCCCAGTCAAGCTGTAAGACTTTTTACCTGGTCACCAAAGAATCATGCAGTCTAGCATTATTATCCTAACAAATATTATGTCAGTTCTCCTCATTAATTCTACACAGTTTTCATAACATGCTGCTTTCAATAAGACTAATCATTAAGTTAATCTGACTTATTTCATAATCTCTTGCATTCTATATTATTGTAAAATATACACTTTCATAGTCAGGATTTCTTTCAAAAACAGAATCTTTTCATTGCCCTTAAGCAAGGAATCATACATTGAAATATGGTCCTGGAGGGTTTTTTTCCACTTGACTTATATGGACGCTACACATAGCAACTAACATAACTAAACTGGTGCAACTGATTTTCCACTCTTGATTTGGGGAGATATATATATATAATTTTAGTTTTTCAGATATCACCAACCCAATGTTGTATAAATTTAATTATTCTCAAATAATGTTTTGAGTTAATTGCTAGAAATCTCAGCTAGTCTAACAAATAATAATAAATTATATAGATCTATCATTTTACCCAACAATTCAATCAAAAACATCATTGAAAAAAACCTAAATAACTTTGGAATTAAGATGGTCGCTAACTCTTCAAAGACAATTAGGAATTTAATTAATAATAGAAATAATAATACCCACATCAAATCCAGAGCAGGAGATTATATTCTGTGTCTGGATTTTGATTAAAAATATATAGGTGAAACTTCCTGTATTAATAAGCAAATTTATGAGTACAGAAGAGATTTTTTTTAAAAAGCACAGATAAATAATGGTTTGATCAAACATAATTTAGAAACTAATCCCAACTTTTAAAGAGTCCAAGATGTTGGTTTATATAATATACATAATAAAAAACACCAGAAAATTGTTGAATCTACTATTTCAAATTACAATACTATCAAACAGAAATCAAGTTTTTTCAATTAATATCCTTATTTGGTCAGATTGGTGCTGAAAAGTTTTGTTATATATTGACCCTCGACCAAGCCGTCAATCAAGAGATGCACCTGTGTAAATAAGTGGAAGAACAGCGGAAGCAGGTGGGCGTTAAACAATAATATAACCATGTACCAGACAGTTCGAGTCAGTTGGAGACAAGATGCTGAATTGAGAGCCAGTGGCAGACAGAGGGCTTTGGGCCCTCAGTGACCTATGGTTGAGCAACCCCAGCCAAGATGAGGAAGAAGTGCTGTTACGGGCGAGGAAGAACTTGGGTCAAAATAACAGTCCGTCCTTGTCTCCGCTCACCTCTCACACATGAAAACATTTTTATAAAGAAGTGTATTCGTTCATTCATTGAAATTCGTATATTATCGGTCGATTATGTTTCTATTTATATTTGTATTACGGCTATACAACAGTTTCAAAATCCCTTATTTGAAATAATTTATCTTTTATTTAGAAAGATAAACAGTCAAATTAGACGAACTGAGATAGAAGAAGGTTAACACTTATAAAGACAAATATATCATGGAATGTTTATAACACTGCACAGTCAGCTGGGGCTGTAGAATACACCGACTGCTTCTCTGCAGAGGGGTAAGACCCCCCCACCAATGAGTGTCCTGGATATGGCACTAAACAATCTGATGGTGAGGTTCCAGCAGTGTTGCAGCTTTGGGGAATACGGAGTACCCCTTTATTGCCATTGCTTCCAGTTCCACTCTGGCCCAGAGTGGTAGCACCTGATAAGGGTCCTATCTATGGGTTAAATAGAACTATATACCATGCTCCTTTCACTTTACTGATTTTTGCATTTAAACTGCGTATTTATGCTAAACTGAATTGTTTAAGATAGAACTGTTTTGACATTGAGACTGCGTACTAATGCTACACTGAATTGCTCAAAATAGAACTGTTTTGACGTCTAAACTGTGTACTTATGCTGAACTGAATTATCTGAAATAAAACTGTTTGACATTTAACTCTGTGTATTGCCCAGTCAGCTGGGGCTGTAGAATACACTAACTGCACCTCTGCAGAGGGGTAACCCACCCCCCACCAACCAGTGTCCTGGATATGACACTAAACAATCTGATGGTGAGGTTCCAGCAATGCTGTAGCTTTGGGGAATGCGGAGTACCCCTTCATTGCCATTGCTCCCAGGTCCACTCTGGCCCGGAGTGGTAGCACCTGGTAGGTCCCTAGCTATGGGTTAAATAGAATAGCATTCTTATGCTAAACTGAATTGTTTGAGTAAACTGAATAGCTTAAAATAGAAATATTTTTGACAATTAAACCATACTTACATTTAAACAGCGTGCTTATGCTTAACTGAATTATTTGAAATAGAACTGTTTTTCGATATTAAAATTGTATTTACACTTAACTGAATTGTTATATATAACTTCTTGAATAGTTTGAAATAAATGTTTTTGATAATTAAACTGTGTACTTATGCTAAACTGAATTGTTTTAAATAGAACAGATTATTTACATAAAAATGGATTTGGCATTAAATAACCTACAAAGGTTGATATGCCATAAAACCCAACCAAGCCAAACCAACCAACCAATGTTTATAACAGGTAGATATAAACTAAATGATATTCATATCATCAAATATAGATAGATAACACAAAAACTTTGCTCCTGATGATGACTTACAATTAAAACAAGTTGAGAACAATAAAAAAAATGATATAAAAGAAATATTCCTATTTGTCTTATTTTTTTTGTTCATCTCATATATATATATATATATATATATATATATATATACATAAACAAATGTTTGAGGCCCAGTCAGCTGGGGTTGTAGAATACACCGACTGCTGCTCTGTAGAGGGGTAAGACCACCCCCCGAACGAGTGTCCTGGATTTGACACTAAACAATCTGATGGTGAGATTCCAGTAATGCTGGAGTTTTGGGGAATGTGGAGTACCCCATTACTCCCACGTTCATTCTGGCCCGAAGTAGTAGCATTTGGTAAGGTTCCTATCTATCGGTTGAATAGAACTAAACTGTGGTTTCTTGAGTCTCATTTTTTTTGCTTTTAAACTGCATATTTATGCTCAACTGAATTGTTTAAAATAGAAATGTTTTGACGTTTAAACTGCATACTTTTGCTAAACTGAATTATCTGAAATAAAACTGTTTTGACATCAACTCTGTATTGCCCAGTTGGCTGGGGCTGTAGAATACACTGAGTGCACCTCTACAGAGGTGTAAGACCTCCCCCACCCTAATGAGTGTCTTGATATGACACTAAACAGTCTAATAGTGAGGTTCCAGTGATGCTGGGGCTTTGGGGAATGTGGAGTACCTCTTCATTGCCATTGCTCCCAGGTCTTCTCAGGCCCAAAATGACAGCACCTGATGTGGGTTAAATATAATTAAACTGCATACTTATGCTAAACTGAATTGTTTGAATTAGAACTGTTTGATTAAACTGAATAGCTTGAAATAGAAATGTTTTTGACAATTAAACTGTATACTTACATTTAAGCTGCCTACTTATGCTAAACTGAATTGTTTAATATAGAACTATTTTGACATTTAACTGTGTAAACAAAATCTATACTTATACTAAACTGAATTGTTTGAATAAACTGAATAGCTTGAAATAGAAATGTTTTTGACAATTAAACTGTGTATTCATGCTAAACTGAATTGTTTGAAATAGAATTAACTATTTGATTAAAAAGGGATTTGGCATTAAATAACCTACAAAGGTTGATATGCCATCAAACCCAACCAACCAACAAATGCTTGACTCTTCTTGAATTATATATCTGTAAGGAACTACTTACTTTTTTTCTTCACTTTCTAACAAAATCAATTATCATTATTTTCCACTTCATTCTCTTCTTTTTTCTTTTCTCTTTTGTAATTCTTTTTCTTCTCTTATTTCTTTTTATGTTCTTTTTTTCTTTTCCTTCCTTTTGTTCTTCTTCACCCTTTTCTTCTTAACAGCTGTTGCTCATGAATTACAAGGACATTTATTCATGTTCCTTGAGTCAAATGCTTTCAAAATGCTACAATCCTGCACTTTTGGATTTCAAGGAATCCTTTCAATCCAATACATTGATAGATTTCCAATCAGATGTTTTTCTCTTAAACATCTCCAATCATCCATTTATTGATCTTGAGGTGTATGTGTCACAGCTGCTGGTGATCCAAAGGCACCTCTGCTGATATTTCACCCTAAGTGTCTATCCTGAATATAGGATTGCTTACTCCTAGCAGAGTTCTGTTCATAGCAAAGTTTGTCCACTTACTTTTCAGCAATTCATTCAATGAAAAAAAAAAAAAAAAAAATGAGAAAAATCAAAACTTCATTAAAAATGACTACTTGGAAAAATGGTATAACTTTTTTTTTTCATGTTGATATTTTCCTTTCTGTAAGACAATGGCTTAGGGGATAAAAGCAGTGGTTAAAATATGTCTAGATACTGGAGAGTTGTAAGTTCAATCCCTGGCTCAGATAGTGTATTAAAAAATACTGTTTCTATGGAAAAGACTGTCAAGTGATATGTCAGGAACAAATTGATAGATACAAAATATCCTCAAGGCATGAACAGCCAAATGAGAATAGTCTCCCTCTGGATGAAATGAAGACTTTAGTTTTTTTATGATTGATATGAGATACACACCAGAATTATATCCAGAGGGTAAGATGGTCAAAATGTTGTGATTATAATAACAATCAAGATGAGGACACTAAGGGGAAATATCCTGGTGAATAATAAAGTTTTCATTTCTTAGCAATTTTCTGCTTAAAAACATAGATAACAAAAAAGGTAAGTTTCATTTTTTTTTTTTGTCTTTTTTCCCTGCTCTGTGAATTTGATATTTGAATGTCTTAATCATTTTAGTTGGCTGTATTTACTACACCTTTTTTCACTGTTACTCCACCTTGAAAAATAACTGATGGATGATTCATGCGTAATATGATTCTTGTATTTATTACTTCTACTGCACAAGAAAACTAAAAAAAATGTTTATTTGTAGCAACTTTGAAATTGAGCAAACACCAGTCAGTTATAACTAGTTTTATGTTACTTTTTTTATTTATTAAATCACTATTAATGATTCCTATATGTATAGTCTTACCTATGTGGGCATATATGTGTGTCTGTGTATATAATCAATCACAAACATAATCATACATATATACCTACATATGTATACTAACACACACACACACACACACACAGACACTCATGGTGTAATGGTTACAGTCAGAGATAATAGACATGGTGATCCTAGTTCAAGTCATAGATGAGACTGTTTGCATTTCACATAGCACTGATACTCTTGGGGAAAGCATGGATTCAACTATTCTTCCTCCAGGCAAATAGTAGGGCAGAATGAGCTGTTTAACCTTGGTATGGCAGATGGTCTGGAGTTCAAACCTGCTAAACTTCACTTGAAAATTTACCTTGTATTGTATTCTTTTATTATGTAGGGACAGGGTAAATATATCATCATCATCAAATCATGCTGATAACAAAGAGTTCCTTTTTTCTCTCTTACCATTTGTCCCTATAGTCTATCGTTTTTAGCATGTCCGTGTGTAGAAGTCCATAAGAGAATACTGCTTATGAGTTTTTCCTTACTTCTCCAGAAGTGTTCACTATGTTTTGTTCATTTTACTTAGATGGTTTGTGAGATGGAAGGTAAGTGGCCCTACAGCTGCTGTTTTGTGGGGTGTTACTTAAGGGTTTTGTTCAAAATAGCAAATTACATTCTTGTATTGTTCTCATGGCTCTTTCTCCAGTGGTTTCATTCAAGTCCAAGTGGTGCAACCATACAGTTGTACTAACACAGCTTGTAAGAAATCTCATTTTATTTTACCAGAGGTATCAGATTTCCATATGATTGATAACCAGTTGATAGCAATCTGCACCTTTGCTATGCATATATTGAGATCCCTTTCGGTCGATGAGATGTTACTGCCAAGGTATATGAACTTGTCTACTAATTTCAGAGGCTTGCCACTTATGGTGGAGATGGCTACTCCTTGTTTAAAGCTCTGGAACTCTGTTTTATTTGTATTCCCATAGAGGCCAATACCTCCTGCTCATTGCTCCAGTCTATACAGCAGACATTCAGTTTCTGCACATGAATTTGTAAGAAGCACTAGATCATCTGTGTAACCTGCATCTGTCATAGTTTCTATTGGATACTGTGTTCTTCTTGTCTTTTTAAATATGAAACCATTTTTTTTTATTACATCGAGTGATGATCAGATAATATATATATAGCTATTTCATCTCCTTGCATAATGCAATGTACACCAAGAAAATATAGTTTTTTATATATATATATATTATATATATATATATATATATATATATATATATATATTTTTTTTTTTTTTCTTTTTTCTTTTTTTTTTTTTTTTTTGAGTGAGTGAGTGAGTGTTGTCTTACATATAAGAATAAATTCAATAAATATTAAAAAAACAAAAACCAAATAACTTGGATTACTATATTTTATGGATATAATTTTTTTTCTTTAATTCAGAAATAGAATTTTAGATATGTTCATTTTCCAAAATATACTTGAAAAATTATAAATGGGTGTTTAGTTTCCATTAAAGATTGAATTTTAAATGAAAAAGTCATGTTTGTTATCACTTTCAGGTCAGTAAATTTGAATAAGAAATTTCAAAGGCTATCAGGCTTATATATCAAGTGCAACAATAAAGTTAGCAGCTGTAGTTGAGTGCCACCTGAAGGTTCCCTTTTCAGTAGCTACTACACTGAGATGTAGGGGAGGGCACTATTTCTTTCCATGGATTGCTCCACTTTACTCTTGATACATACATTATTATGCTGAGTGTTAAGCAATGTGGTATCAAGTACCATTTTTTTGAGTCTTTGGTATGACTCAATCTAGGATTGAATCCCATCTCCTAGGCCATTGGCAAACACTCTACCCACTAGGCCAATGTGATTAAATAAGACACTTCACTTCTGCTTATTTCATTAGGGATTCATTCAAGTGTTTGTATAAGTTGTTTAACATCTGGATGGAATGAATTAAAAAAAAAAGGTGCCATATTTCCTCCACCCCACCTGAGCTCTCTTTCAAGGGAATGAACATTGAAATGACAAAAACAATGATGAGTTGTATGCATTTATAGAAAGAGTAGGAGGAAGAACAAGTAGGAGTGGAATTCATGAAAGACGAGAACTTTATTGGAAGTAAGAAGAAGAATTAGCTAGAAAATTGTTAAAGGCATTTCAGAACATGGCTGCTACATTCGAAATTGATCTTGTTTAAATAGAATTTGTCAATTTTTATTTTTAGAGTTTCAAGAATTTAGAGTTTTTGATAGTTTTTTGTTTTTTTTCTTTGTGTAATATAGAGGTTTTTTCATTTAGAATATTTCTGTATTTGGAGAAAGAGCACAAATGTGTTTTCTGGTGTTGAGAGATGGAACTGGTTTTGGATAGGTAGAGTGCTAGGCGTCTTGGGAAAGTCTTAGTCCGGCTGATGTGAGTACTTGTTTTATTGGGGAAGCATTCTCCTAGTGGACTTTTAAATTCATATACTACATTGGTAATAGTAAGGTGACTAGTTGAAGAAGAGAAGTTATCATAGATAATGCAGTTGATTCTATTGAATTAGAGATAATATATAATTAGTTTTATTTGATTGTTAGATTAGGTCGGGGAGATGTTATTATATATTAAATTTTTTAAAGGTATTTCATTGAGTTTGTTTATGTATCTGGTTATGAAAAAATACCATTACTATTAGAGTTGATATTTTTAATTGTATGATTTTATTTGTTTGTCAGCAATGTGGTTTGCAGGTCATTGTTAATGAGGGTTTGTTTAATGTTGTTAAGTTCAGAGTGGATGATTGTTCTGGAAAAGAATATGAGTTGGGCATGATATATTAGATTTTTAGTTATTGCTCTTTTATATTGTTCAGGGCATTCGGTTTTATAGATGTGAGTGTTGGAATTAGTGCTTGTAGGTTTTTTGTATGGAGAGGTAGTGAAAGTGTTGCTTATGTCAATCAAGAAATGGGAGCTTATTGTCGGTATTGAGTTCATAAGTAAAATTGAATACAGAATTGTTTTCGAAGGCCAGTTGTAGATTGTGTAGTCATTTGTGCTATTGACAAGGAGAATATCATTGACATGCTGTAAATGATATATATATATATATATATATATATATATATATATATATATAGTTGAAAACTTTATTTTCTTGGTGATCCCTGTAGAAATTGCTGAAAGTAGGTCCAAGGGCAAACTCCACTGCAATGCTATTGTATCATAGAATGGGACCTCTTCCTTAGAATATTGGGGTTAATTTTTAGTGGAGGCTATGTGGGGTTATTGTAAATATCATGTATAATGATGTCAATAATTTCTTTCATGGGAAGATTGATGAAAAGGTTTTTAATGTCAAATGAGGCTCTGATTGAGTTGTTCAGATTTAAAGTTTGTGAAATCTGAATATGTTCATTGCTGGATTTAAGGCTGCACTTGCTGGCTATATAGGGTGTTAGGAGCTGGTTTAAGTACTTGGTTAACTCATATGAGAGTGGTGACTTAAGAGATAATGGGTCGGAGAGGATAGTGTTGTTCAAGTATTTTGACAGTTCTGTATATGTATCCGGGTTTGTAGTTTCCATTGATTTTCGGAAGTTTGAAGCTGTCTTGTGCAATATTGGATGTGATTTCGGATTTCAATTGGTTAGTTGAGTTTTTGTAAATTCAATTGATTCTATCCAGATGTCAAACAACTCATGGAATTTTTAATGGATCAACTATAAGATAGGCAGAAGCAAAGTGCCTATCTTATCTAATCAAGCATGTTTAAAAAAGAAGATTATATATATATATATATATATATATATATATATATATATATATATATATAAACCAATTTTAAATGAATAACAAATCATGGTTTGAAATCATTTAACAATGTGTAAATAAATGTGCTCTAGTTCATTTGAAAATGTTACTTACAAACTATTGGCTTACAAATAATATTTCTCTCTCTCTTTATATATATATATATATATATATATATGATTTGGCATTAACTAACCTACAAGAGTTGATATGCCATTAAAGTAAATAACCTTACCAAAATCATAGTTGTTTATCTCATTTGGGTTTTTAGAGCTGAATATACAAATTAGTTTTCTCCATAAAGCAAGAAATGTGAAGTTGGCCTATATATAAGACACCTGCTAGTCTCCAGAAATAATTTGTCAAAAATAACAACTCATATAAACTGCAGTTCCTCTAATGGTTCAATTTTATATGTACCTGTTAATAAACACATACAAAAAAAAAAATATATATATATATATATATATATATATATATATATAGTGCAATGGATAAATTGTCGCTACTTTGAATTAATCATTTTGCACATAAGTGTTATTTGTTTCAGGTTTTGTCTACTATACAGCAAACTAGAGTCAACTGAGCATTGTCTGAGTAAAGTAGCACCATGACACAATTCACTCTTCTAGAAATATGGAAACAGCAAGCTACTCTGCTTGACATTTACACTGGAAGCTCTAATACAAAGATTTTACTGTGTTTGGGTATCAATTTGGGGACAGTGCAGAGGATTCAAAAAGTGTTGGATGAGTTCAATGATTATTACAAAGGTACCACAGCGCAGAAGCTTCATTGCCCAGTCGGCTGGGGCTGTAGAATACACTGACTACACCTCTACAGAGAGGTAAGACCCCCCCCAATGAATGTCCTGGATATGACACTAAACAATCTGATGGTGAGGTTCCAGCAGTGCTGGAGCTTTGGGGAATACGGAGTACTCCTTTATTGCCATCGCTCCCAGGTCCACTCTGCCCTGGTGTGGTAGCACCTGATAAGGGTCCTATCTATGGGTTAAATAGAACTAACAGCATACTTATGCTAAAATGAATTGTTTGAGTAAACTGAATAGCTTTAAATAGAAATGTTTTTGACAATTTAACCGTACTTAGATTTAAACTGCGTGCTTATGCTTAACTGAATTATTTCAAATAGAACTGTTTTTCGACATTAAAACTATATTTACACTAAACTGAATTGTTATATATAACTGCTTGAATAGTTTGAAATAGAAATGTTTTTGACAATTAAACTGTGTACTTATGCTAAACTGAATTGTTTTAAATAGAACAGATTATTTACATAAAAATGGATTTGGCATTAAATAACCTACAAAGGTTGATATGCCATAAAACCCAACCAACCAAACCAAAACCATCAGAAGCTTCACTTTGATCATAAGAAACAAACTCTTGAGTTTGTTGGTAAGATTCAAGCCATGATTGACAACGATCCCAGCAAGTCAATCAGGTCTATAACTAGAGACATGGGAGTGTCTTATCAAGCTGGTAGTGCATGAAGACATTCAGTATTTCTCATAAAAGATTTAAAAAAAAAAACAGGTCAATTTTTATCACAGGCCATGAAAGATTAAAGGAGACCTGTGTTGCAAAGCTTTTGAACAAATTCAAACATCAACTCCAACTTAACATACTTTAGTTTTCAGATGAGAAAAATTTTTGCCAAGATCAGATGGTGAACTCACAAAACAACAGTTGGCTTGCTCTGTTCCCAATAAATGTAATGATAGCGATAAAAACCAAACACTCTGTCCACATTATGGTATTTGGGGGTGGTCACTATTAATGGTGCCATTTTGTCTTTATTTAGCTTTGTAGACTCAACATTGAAGCTTGTGCATCAAGTGTGTATAAGAAGTAGTGATACCCTGGATTGTGAGTGTGACTGCTGGAAGACTGCATTTCTGGCAACAGGACTGGGCCATGCCACATGTGCAGGAGAATCCAATCTTGGCTGTTAGAAAACTTCTATGACCTAAAACATGACTGTCCTTACTCCTCAAATTACAACCCCTCTTGATTATAGTTGAAAAAGAGACCAACAAAACTCTTAAGATAAACTAAAATCAAGAATAATGGCATCATTTATTTATTAAACTAGGAGACTGTTACAAAGGCTTGCAGGAGATTGCGAAATCATCTTCAAGCAGTGGTTGATGCCAATGGTGATTTCTTTGAATAAATTTAATTTTTTTTTTTTTTTTTTTTTTTTTTTCAAGATAGTTTCATGTATATTTTGGTAAATATGAGATATCAGTGTTTTCATTTTTGTGTAATTTAGGTGATAATTTACCTATAACACCTTTTTTATATATATATATATATATATATATATATATATATATATATATATATATATATATATACTAGTTGTACTCATAAAAGATCCATTGAATATATGCATCTGTGCATATTGCTTAGAATTAGTGTTGCTTTTGAGAAATTACTGTGTACTTTGTAAAGGGTGTTAGAGTGCGTGCGTGTGTGTGTATATATATATATAGAGAGAGAGAGAGAAAGTGATTGGAAATGCTCGTAGTGTAATGGTTACCATCATATGAAATGGACATAGCAATCAAAGTTCAAATCCTGGATGAAGCAGTTTGCATTTCACATAGCCCTAATACCCTTAGGAAAGGTATGGGTAAATAATTAGACTAGGCTCTTTAACTTTCTTAGGCAACCAATCTAGGTGAAGGAAAACTGAATTCAAAGCTGTTAAACTCTGCTTAAAACTGACCTAGTATCACATACCACTTTATGGAGAAGTTGGGTTAATATCCTGAAGTCCTTTTTTTTTTTCTTTTTTTAAAGGAAAATTTATATTTACAAGAGCTTTAGAAGATGTTTTTTTTTCCCAAGCATGCATTTTTTTCTGAGGAAATATATTGATCTAATACTTTGAAATCACACTTCATATAGAAAGTTAAATAAAATTGACATAAATAAAGTTTAAATATAAACTAGAAATGACTAACTTATCAAGCATTGTATATTTAGGCAGCAATCTTCCATTAATACAAGTCTGAAAAAAAATGACACACAAATCAAATTCATCTTAGCAAGTAAGTTAATGTCAGGAGAGTTCCCATGCCAAGTTTGAACTTCAGGATTGGCTCATGAGCCTTACAGTCCATGTGAACTGCAAGGGGACTGTTAAGAAATAAACCTCATTTTATGAGAGTATCTTGGTCAGTCTGCGAACTTTTCAGCTAATCCTTCTCCATAGGCAGGTTGTGACGGCACAGTTTTTAAGCAAAGTACAAATGGTTTGAGTTCAGAGTATTTTTCTTAGACTGGTTGCCATACCAAGGTTAAAGAGCTCAGTCTACTTCACTATTTACTCATAGCAGAGGACAGAGAATTTTTGGATTCATACCTTTCCCAATGACATCAGTGTTATGTGTAATGCTAACTGCCTCATCCAGGATTTGAACTCCAGGTTAATTTCCAACAATGACGACCATCACTTCTCATTAAGCAGGTAAGCCAGTTTCAGGTACTTCATTTTGATATCTTAAATGCAGCAGTTGTGGGTAAGAAGAAAGATTTGAGTGACCTTTCTATAGGTTAAATTGTTATGGCCAAAATTCTAAGACAGATCGGTTCCAAAATATCATGTAGGATGCTTATATTCAGTTGTAATGCCAGTCTCTTGGCAGTGGTCTGAAAGTACAAAAAAAAAAAAAAAAATCAACTGCCAATCAAGTATTTGGTGGCCAAATTTTATTAGTGTAAGAAGTAAACAGAAACTTTCTTGGTAAGCATAAGCTAAAGCAGCATATTGGTGGGGCTGAGAATATATTGACTTTATTCCCTTGCAGAATAGTAAGACCCCCTCTAAAAAGGGATGTCCTTGGTATGACACTAAAACTACATATAATGGTGAGACTCCAGTTTTGGAGCTTTGAGGAGTGTGGAGTACCTCTTCATTGCCAGAACTCTTGGATCCACTCTGACCCAGAGTGGGAGTAACCTACTAAGTTCCCAGGTCAAATAGATATGTTTAAAATTATTTATATTTGATTGGACGTTGTGCAAAAAAAGTACACAAAACTATAGAATTATTAGTATTAGAAATACTTGAAATTATACAGCTATATGCAAATTATTTGTATTAGATAGGAATAATTGAAACCATACAACTGCACAAAAAACTCTTAAGAAACGACTACTTTATGAAACAATATAAACTTACAATGAATGTGATTCCCTAACCTCTTGGCATAAAATAATCCTAGACATGTTGACATACCAATAAAATCAATCGATAAGCCAATAAAAATGGTCCTGTAACACAAATACTTTGCCATATATGACCTACATCAATGTTATTGAAGACCAGGTACCTTTTTTTCATTGTCTTCTACAATGGCATTGGCTTCTTTTAGTTGGACAAAGTTGACCTTCTACACCACCCAAATTTTATGAGTATAATTTCAAGAAATGTGTGTTATAATATTCTAGACACAATCAGTGGTGCTTGGTGACTGTTCGTTCCTTGCTTACATGATCATCAGACCAAGAGGTTTCCACATGGTGGGTATCCCTTTATGTACAGTTGTGTGGGGCATGATGGAAATCATTATGTACTTTGTTGGACATTCTGAAAAAGGTGGTTTAGTTTTTACTGTGTAGTTATTTATGTGGCTATATTATTATATTTTGTGATTTGTTAATTAAAATACTCTGTTATATCTAAAAAGCTTTGATTTTATGTCAGCACTATTTTAGCTTTGATTTATATATGCTCTATCACCTTACCAATATTGAGCACTCTTTCTTTACAAATATAGCAAATAGCGTCTCATCAACTGAAAAAAGACATCGACACACAACTGACGAAGGCATGGACGGCTATCGATAGGCTCTCGATCATATGGAAATCAGACCTAACCGATAAAATGAAACGCAGTTTCTTCCAGGCAGCGGTTGTGTCGATACTGCTATATGGATGCGCTACATGGACGCTAACTAAATGGCTGGAGCAGAAACTAGACGGCAATTACACAAGAATGTTAAGAGCAGTATTGAACAAGTCCTGGCGACAACACCCCACGAGACACCAACTATACGGACACTTACCCCCCATCACAAAAACTATACAAGTTAGACGAACCAGACATGCGGGACACTGCTGGAGAAGCAAGGATGAGCTCATAAGTGATGTACTCCTATGGACCCCCCACATATGGCCGTGCAAAAGCAGGACGACCAGCTCGAACTTACATACAGCAACTATGTGAGGACACAGGATGTAATCTTGAAGACCTGCCGGAGGCGATGAATGATAGGGAGAAGTGGCGAGAGAGGGTCAGGGATATCCGTGCTGGTGGCACAGCATCATGATGATGATATATATATAATCATCATCATCAAGTTGTGCTGATTGCACAGTTCCTTGCCTCTCTCACTATCTGTCCCTATCATTCATTGTTCTTTGCAGGTTTTCATACTGCATCCTATGAAAAGTGATAAGACAAATAAATAGGAATATTTCAATTTTTTTATTTTTTTGATTGTTCTCAATTAGTTTTGACTTTAGGTCATTGTTAGAAAGAAAATTTTTAAAGAAATGACATGCTATGTTCTAATTATATATATATATATATATATATATATATATATATATATATAATCTTCATTACCATATCTTATCATTACAGCATTTATTATTAATGTTCTTAGATATTTCTTTTTTAGTTACTTCCTCTATCTAATTCTTGTTTGTACCTTTCTTTTAATACTCCAAACTCATTTTGGATTCATTTTGCCATCTTCTTCTACTTATTGTACTTCACTCTCCTTCCTTCTCCTTGACGTTTTTCCTTTCTCCTTCCTCTAAACATAATCTCCCACTTCCCTTCAGTTTTAGTGTCCATTTTTTATGTTTTAACCCAATTAACATTTTTCTCTCCACAGTTACCTCCCTTAATTTCACCTCTTTCCAACGTTTTACTTGATCAGCACATTAGGACTCCCATTTTGGATCGTTCTCTTTTTACTCTTTCTTGATAACAACTACTCTTCTAAAAGACTATTCAAAAATTTATTATTCAAATACTCATTTATAATGTACTAAATTTTGTATCAAAACAAGAGATCATGAGGAATGATTGAACACTACATATAAGTGGAATATTTTGTGAATTTTGTTTGTATCAGTGAAATATCTTTGTGCAGTGGTCCTGCTCTTATAATACTCTCCTGTGTATATAACTGATTTTGCTTGGTTAGAACAACTTATAATATTAGTTAACTTCTTGTGAATTATTACTTATTATAATAAAGATTCATCTATTCTCTGGAAGAAATGAAATGCACACCCTGCAGCACAAAAATAAATACTTTTTTTTTTTTTTGTAATGATATTAGACAGTGGTTGTATGTAAATTTGCATATGAAATAATCGAATAGATATATATTCATTCTACAAGTACAAATAAAAGATATACAAAAATAGGACATTGATTGACTGGAAACAATAATTTACTTGGTAACATCATAACAGTTTTATGATGAATTTGGTACTAGTGACAGATATACGGTCTGAAAAGAAGTGCTGTCATTGAAACTTTTTAGCTGTGTGTAGAGACAGTCAAGCTGCTAGGAATTGGCTTGCTGATAAACTATTCATGCCATGTGATAAAGAAAGAATTCATACATGTCTTACCACTGAGGCATCTCTTAAAAAAAAAAAAGTGAAAATGAGAAGCCAATGTCAGAGCTATTTATTTGTTTCATATAGACATTATAGTAAGTACAGGAATTAGAGGTCAAAATTTTTATTCTAACCATGGAAGTGTTTTCCCACAATGAATATTTTAAGTATTGCTGAGCTCTTATCTTATTGAGTTGGTATAGAAGTAACTCAATATATGTTCTATTGTGTGTGAATTTGGTATGGCTATGTTGAATATAACTGGCTCATTGGCCCAGTGGGTAGAGTGTTCGCCAATGATCCGGGAGATCTGGGTTCAATCCCAGGTTGCGTCATACCAAAGACTTTAAAAATGGTACTTGATACCTCCTCGCTTAACACTCAGCAATATAAGGTACATATCAAGGGTAAAGTGGAGCAATCCAGGGAAAGAAGTAGCGCCCTCCCCTACACCTTGGTGTAGTAGCTATTGAAAAGGGAGCCTTCTGGTCACCCTCGACTACGGTCGCCAACTTTTTATGCTGAATATCGCTTAATTTATCATTAAAGTGGGTTTTATTAAGCAAGAAATTATATTCCATAAACACTGTTGCTGGAAATAATGTCTCTAATGTTTTGTGGATTTATCTAATGTATTTTGGAGCCATATCTATTTTACATTTCTGCAGGTGGATTATATATATGTGTGTGTGTGTGTGTAGTAATTTACGAAGCTCTTTGCTTCGATGTGGCACAAGGCCGAATGAATGGGGCACCCAATGAGACTCAAACTCACTCATGTAAGTTTGCTAATCAAGCTTGCTAACCATTACACTACCAAAGGTGCCCTGTGTGTGTGTATATATATATATATATATATACATACATATTCATAGTATTGTTATTTAATTATGTGTAATTTTGCTGTCTTTCTATGACTTTGTGCCATTTTTCAGTTAAGTTATGTATTCCAACATAAAAAAGTTAGTTTTTGATATTCTTTGATATCTTAAAATTGCTGACCAGACAAGGAATATTGCACAAAGCAAAAACAGTGATAGTTTAAAGGAGACACGTCCGGAGAATATGCAATATGAAAAGAACTTCTTGTTTTTGGTTTACTTGTATTCCTTTTACAATATGTGATCAACTATTATCTTGTAACAGAATGAGAACACTTTGGCCCCAAAAAAAGTGGTCTATTTCTCTGCGTCATTCAGTGAGTCACTTCCTCATTGTAACATTAAGTTTTCATTCCATTTGCAAAACTATTCCATTTGTAATGTAGTGCCACCTCTACATTCCCAGTGAAACTTTTGGGGCTAGTAAAACTGTCCCCCACCCCCGATGAGGGTGGGTTATAATTCAGTAAATCCTACATTGACTCAAAAATATCATTTTACATCTTTCTGACTCCAGACTGGTCTGGAGAGAAGTTGAAACAGTCATAAAATTAGTGGTATTTTTTTTTACGACTTTTTCTTTTTTATTGATACAGACTTGTCATATCACCAACTCATCTTTGGTTTGTTTTGGTTTTATGGCATATCAACTGTTGTTTGTTATTTAATGTCAAATCCAGTTTAAACATATATATTAGATATATATGATTTGTAAACATAAGCCAACAAAGTTGAATGGTTCTAATTATTGCTATGTATCACTAACAATTCAATTAAACATCAGCCATTTGTTTACACACAGTTAAATGATCAAACAGTTCTATTCAGCATAAGTCATTTGTTAGCACACAGTTTAAATGACAGACAGTTTTATTTGACCCATAGATTAGATGCTACCACTCTGGGAGTGATAGCAATGAAGGGGTACTTCACGTTCCCCAAAGGTCTAGCATTACTAGAGTCTCACCATCAGATAGTTTAATGTTATATCTAGGACACTCATTGGGGTGGAGTGGGAGCAGTCTTACCCCTCTGCAGAGATACAGTCAGTGTATTCTACAGTCCAGCTAACTGGACTGAACCTTATCTTTGTCTCCAGCTTTCTTAAAGACCCCAAAACATAACTGAAATAGAATCTACAAAGGTAAAATGTTTAGTATTTGATGAAATTTGAAGGTTTTAAGATGTTAAAGAGTTTCTTGCATCTCACCATTATTTTCTTTGTTTCGGATTTTCATAATAAACTGGGTTTTTTTCATCACCAGTAATTATAAGTTATGCATTAAATAGTACCACTGCTGTTCTTCTACAAGGATGGCTTTGGCATTAAATTATCCATGAAGGTTTATATGCCTTTAAACAAAGAAACTAAACCAATAATTATCTTGTCTGCTTTGTTATCAAACAAGAAAAAGATTTTTGTTATTTATGTAGAAGCTGTTTTCTCAGCTTCTAAATTTTTCTTCAGACTTGTTAATGATTTTTGACAGTTGACTGATTGGACGAATGACAAAGAGCCATGTAAACTTCAAAGACATTTTTAATTTTCTCTCCTATTCTGCAAAAAAAGAAAAAAAAATTACACTGGAAATTTCATATCTCCCTAAAACAAAGATATTTTGATGTGAATTAAACCTTTTAACTTTTTGTATGACAAGCAGACATTATTGAGTCAGAGTGACTTGTTTTTGATGTAGGATATAGGTAGATTGAAGCTGTATTTACAAAGACAAAAATAAACTAGTTCTGATGAGTATGAGGGAGTGCTGCATTTATACAATCTTGTGTTTTACCAAAAACATTTTATTTAAAATGTATCAATGCTGGCTCCATGATTTAAAAATCTTTTTTCAAATTGACATGGGCTCAAAGAAAGCATTGTAAACGTTTAAACACATCACATTATTATATAAATTGCTTAGCTGTTTAAAAATTTAAGGCTTTATTTTCAATACTTTTTGATCAAACCTTGTTATGTTTTGATTAGTATTATACCCAGTCACCCCCTTGGATTAAACAATAGATAACGCAATGAATGAATAATGTATATATATGTAGGATGAACAAATTATGAAACAAAAAGAATAATATTTTTTGGTGAAAATCCTTATCAAAGAACATAGGAAGCCAGAATGAGGTTATTTCTGCTGAGTCTCCTTAACAAATTTAAGTTTATTTTCTTGATTAATCAATGAAAACATTCATTATTTCTTTATTACACCATATGTGCTGTAATAAACATTTCAGAAATGCTATAAAAGGGATTGTGATATCATAGTTTTAAATAGAAAGTGACAAATTAGAATTACATTTCAGTAACTCAAGCTATTTATTCACTGTAGCAGTAAAGTTGGCAACTGTAATCAAGGGTGACCTGAAGGCTCTCTTTTCATTAACTACTGCACCGAGGTGTAGGGGAGTATGCTACTCAATTCCATGGATTGCTCTACCTTACCCTTGATCCATACCTTATAATGCTTAGTGTAAAGTAAGGAGGCATCAAGTACCATTTTTTTTTTTTTTGCAGTCTTTGGTATGACTTAACCTGGGATTGAACACTAGTGTCTCTGGCCATTGGCAAATACTCTACCCATTAGGCCAATTTAGGGTAAATAAAAATGAAACTTGTATTCAGAGCCACAATCAGAGATGAATTTATGAGTATGTTTTTTTTTGTTTTTTTTTTTTAACTACTGCCATGGGGAGTCCCTGTAGCATAGTGATTGATATAGTATTCCTTCTCCTTGACTTGATTGCCTAACCAAAGCTAAAGAACCCAGTCTGTCCTATTATTTACTCATAGCTAGAGGACATTAGTATGAAAGGAAACCCAAACAACCTCAGGATTTGAACTTATGTCACTAATTCCATTTCCTCGGATGATAACTGTTAGAGTAATTAATATAAGATGTTTGTTAAGTAAAATAGCAGCTTCTGATAAAGGACACGGGGGAGATAAAATATATCATATCACCAAATCAGAGTTTTCTTGAGGCCCAGTTGTAAATGCATTGAAGTTCTGATGATCCGACAACCCAGTAACTGGTGATAATTTGTTATACTTAGATTAATACTGTATATTTTAATTCTAAATGAGGGTTGGGGTCTTTAGGAGCCATTAAATATCATCAATTGTAGTATTAATGACAACCAATATCAGTCATAAACTTCTTTTTTATTTTAAGCTCCAATGATGGGATTTTTACTTTATTTTTGCTATCATTCATTTTCCTTCTTAATTTTTCCTCCTTGCTCTTTTTTGCTTTTTCTTCTTTTGTTATTTTTTCTTTCACTTTTTCATTTTTCTTTTTTCAATTAAAAGTATTATTTCCTTAATTTTTCTCTGAGTTCAAAATTCACTTCTTTGAATTCTATTTTCATTCATCTTCTTTCATTTCTTGACTTTTTTTCTTTTATTTTTCTCATACTCCACATTCATTTCTTTTTGTTCTATTCTTTTCCTTCTCAATCTATCTCTTTCATTATATTTCTTCCTCCCTCATTCTTCAGCCAAACTTTCACCTCTCTTTTGATGCCTTCATAAACAAAAACAGTTCATCCCTTTTCTTCTTGGTCACTCCTATGACACACCCAATGACTAATCCTAAACAAAAGGCAGGTTTCATTACCAAAGCCACCATATTGTTTTATTCCAGTCGAGTTCTCTCTTCCAATTTAGAGACAACAAAACCAAAAAGATGATCTAGGTCACTTTCATTAGAAAGATATAATCAAATGACATATTTGACAAAAGGATTATTTTTCTTTGTGATAAATTTCAGGCTTCTATGAAATGGAACATTTTACTGTGACAGTAGCCAGTGATGCTTTACACTTAATACAATTTTAGGATTAAAAAGTGAAAAACTTGCTCAATCAGCGGGATTTTGAAGTTAGATAAATTAAGCATTAATTTATCAATCCCATTTGTTATAACAACAATAAACAGGCATAATTATGTTTTTTGTTAGGACCTATGAGTCAATTAACATAATTGAGAGGTTAATCTTAGCTTATTCAATGAAAATTACATAATCTTAATACACTTCAGATCTACTAATTACATAAATCTTATATTCTTAAAGCATTAAGATTGTTAGGAACTTTAAAAATGAATGTGAATTAAAGGATCCCCATGAAGTACAGTGAAAAATTTAAGTGTCTGCACATAGTGGTGAACCAGCACTTAAATTAAAAGTTATGTTCAAGCTTTAATTTAAGGCATTCTTTTTTAAAAATTAAGAATAAAACGCCCATAAAAAGAAAAAAAAGAGCAAGAAAAAATACAAAAATATTTCAAATTATTTTCATACCAAAATTAAGATTGTTTGCTTTTCTATTTCTTCCAAAAGATTCTTCCCATATTGTTGTTAAAAGATTGTTTGTAAAATACTCTACATGTACAGTTGTATTAAAATCAGATTAAATGTAAAACAATAAATGTCTTGAAAAAGAAAGGACAGAAAAGCAGAAAATTAACTGCCCCTTATGTTCATAACAAAACAAATCCTTTCCCTAGTTTGACCTACATTTGAATAGTGAATAAAGCCAGGACTCAAAATTGAGAAGAAAAAATCTAAGGAAAAAAAAGTACTTTAGTTGAATATTTAAGATATACTAGTTTTTATTTGTTTTTATTCTAAAATCTTTTGCAAAAGAATTTTGCTTTGGTGACTATTCCCAGTTTCTTACTATTATTCTTTTCTTACATCTTTGTCATCAATAAAACCAGAGACATAGCTAGAAGTTTGGGGACCTGGGGAGAGGTTTAACTCCCTCCCACACCATTTAGGTAAATTCATCATTGCAATGTCAGTAGGAATTTCTCTTTTGGGAGCTTCTCTGACAAAAGCACTAAATTTATTTGAGATTCTAAGTTGTACCCCTTTTTTTTCTTTTTTTCTTTGCTATATTTTAAAAATTACTTATAATTTGGCATCCAAAAATAAACTAGTTTAATATAGCACAATAAAAAAATCACAAAAATATGAAGAAAATACTTGATTTTGGAATCTCAAAACTTTGGGTATTACTTCAATTACAAAATTAGTTCATCAACAATGCAGCTTGGAATAAAATCAGGATGAAAGACATTAATAAACATAAAGAACTTTGCCTAATTGTAATGGTTTTAGCAGTCAAAATAGTAAGACACACAGAGAAAAAGAAATCATTACTGTACTGTTTAGTAATGGGATTTTGATACTTCAAGATATAAAAACATTTTAGGAATGGGGTTTCCTTTGGAACAAAAAAAAATCTAGGCCTATCAAGATTGAATGGAATGGGCTATATATCATGTCAGAATCTGATTGGTTGATTCTGTGAGTTATAATTTGGTTGGCTGATTATATTATCAATCAACAAACTTCTCATTCATTTGCCAATAAATTGAATGAGAAAGAGAGAGTGTGTCAGTTTTATTATTATCTGGTACAGCTGAATAATAAAAGACAAACTTGTAAGGTAATTGCTTTACTTAAGGTTTATTCAATATAACTTAATATCAAATACAAATTTTTAAACATCTATTTAACCCTAACAGATACTACCACTACTCTAGGTCAGAGTAGACCTGGGAGTAATAGCAATGAAGTAGTACTCCACAAGCTTCAGAGCCCCAGAAGTAGAACCTCATCACCAGATAAAGTTTGGTATCATACCAGGACACCAGTGTGGTCTTTCATTTTCAAGAGACTGTGGCAAATACAAGGTATGTCACAAAAATTACCAAACTTTTAAAACACACCAATGAAACATTTAATTGTGCTTATGACTAAAATAAACCAGTAACCTTAACCTTTTGTGTAAAACAAAAAACTGTATCACATCACATTCTTAACTAAATGAATGTGTGCTTAGCATTTTGAAATCCTTGATTAAAGTTTGAAATTCAGTTTTAAAACTTAAAGAAACTTTCCTGTGTTATAATATGCATGTGGAAAATGTTGTTTGAACCATGTGCAATATCAAAAGTGGTAACAACATTTCAAATACTGTGATTGGTGGAAATTATTGACTCCTCATGAAGTTTCTGAAGAGGGAAGAATTTATAAAAGAGTGTACTATATTATTTTGAAATAAGAACCCATAATGCATCATGTTGCTATAAAAATTTGTGCCATGTCTGCTGACAGATGAACAAAAAAAAAAAGGATTCATGTTACATTCAGTCATAGATGGTTAATAAACCTTACTTTCTAGATTTTTTAATTTTTTTCCCCCCTCTTTCTCAATGCTGAAATCCTCTTTGAAAAGTCGATTTCAGACAGTAAGAAAGAAAGAATTGTATTATGGCACTTGCACACTATCCCTCCAAATGTACTTCCTGAATGTATTGCGGTACTGGAAAAAGAATGTTAGGAATGTTTTATCAACAGTAGAGGAGATTATTTTGAAAGAAAAAAATCTCATGAAGTTGCAGGTAAAGCAATAAATTCATTCTTGAAAAAGTCTTGTTTATTTTAAGATAAATATCCCACGTCAGAGTGTTCGCCAATGGTCCGAGAGACTGAGGTTCAATCCCAGGACGAGTCATACCAAAGACTCAAAAAATGGTACTTTATACCGCCTTGCTTAGCACTCAGCACCATAAGGTGAGGATCAAGAGTAAAGTGGAGCAATCCAGAGAATGGAGTAGCACCCTCCCCTACGCCTTGGTATAGTAGCTATTGAAAAGGGAGCCTTTGGGTCACTCTTGACTAAGGTCACCAACTAAATGATCTGCAGTTAATTTTCATGTTAGTCACACTAAAATCTAAATAACCTTTTCTTTTTTTTCTCTTTTCATTCATTCCAACAATTTTATTAATTCTAATAAGTTTTATTTAAATGGAAACGTTTGTTGACAATACTTCATAGACATTTCTTTTTGATAAATTTGGGAATCTTTGAAAATTTTCCAAAGTAAGTAAAACTTGGAAGAACCTATAGCAAATATAGCTTTCTTAGTAAATTCTATTTTTTTATCTTCTAATTTTTTATTTAGATGAAACATTATGAATGATCATTAATTTTAACAAGTATTATCTTTCATTTTTTTAATAAAAGAAAATATCAGAGACTATAATAATGGATAAGCTCTTGATAAAATTTCAAGTCATTTCCTTATTTGTCAAGTAGCTTGGAGGGTAAAGCAGTTGGCACAAATAACTCATTAAAAAGAAATAAAAGTTCAAGTGTCATTTATTACAGTCTCTGATATGTGCTGTTCCTTGTTATAGAAATGTCAATCGGAGTGAATTTTGATGAAAAAATAAAATTTAAAAGATAAAGGAAAATATGAAGCAAAATTTATAATGATAATGAGAGCTTTATTTCTTTTTTCTATTTTAATTGAAACAAATTCTCTTGGATTTTGAATTCATTAAATAAGCTCCTTACGAGATGAAATTGAGAATATTAACCTCTTGTAATTAACTTAGAGTTAGTATTGTATATATTTCAGTCATGATTTTCCAGCTATCAACCAATCCAAAAAAAAAATTGTTGATATTGGTCTTTGGAATCTGGGTAAACATTAACCTACTAGATGCCTTAATTTTATGTATAAGACCCCTAAGATATTTTTCAAGCCTTCTTTTAAGGAAAAAAAATGTCTTATATATCTCCCTTAAGTTATATAGATAGTCAATAAATAATAGAAAAATATGTATAAAACCTTGACCATTAATTAAAGCACTAATTACTTTTCCAAAATATTTTTTAAAACTCTTCCTGATAAAACCTACACTCATAGGATGGAAACCAGTTTTCAGAAAATTCAGAAAGAAACAAATCCCTATATCCCAATTTTGCATGGGCCATACAATACTTAGCTCTCCTTTTATTATTAAACAAAAAAATACAAAATGAACAATCACAGTGTCAAACACCATGTACTGTTAAATATTTTCTCATAGAATATGGATATTTAGTTCTTATTAGATGTTTTTCCGACATGAAAAATGTAAAGGACCTATTTGAAAATTTTGACACAGATCATATTTTGTCCTTCCTAAGAGAATTAAAATTATACCGAAGATTACAAATGATCATTACCATACTAAGTCATAGTTTAAAAAAAAAAAATGATCCTAGAGGATTTTGATATATCGTTAAAATAAGATATTAAAAAAAAAAAAAGCAAAAAGCAAACCAAACTCTTAAACAACTCCGTCCTATCAACTTTGGTTGGAGAATACATCAACTGCACCTCTGCAAAGGAGTAAAACACCCTCCTCCCAATGAGCATCCTGGGGAATGACACTAAACTGTATCAGACAGTAAGGCTCTAGTCCCAGAGCACTGGGGAAAGTGGATTACTCCTTCATTGCTATTATTCCCAGGCCCACTCTAGCCCAGATTGAAAGTACCTGTTAGGGTACCATCTATGGGACAAATAAAGATGCTTCACCATTTACTTAGGATTATTATCATTATTAGTTATTTGGAACTACAGCTGTGTGTAAATTTGTTATATTACATAGGAATACTGGATAAATAAAATTACTAATACTTGAAACCATTTAACTGTGTGCAAACAAATGATTAATATTGAATAGAATTATTTGTGTTTTACAGGAATACTTGAAACCATTCAACTGTGGGCAAATAAATGAGCTGTAACTCATTTAAAAATAAAGTTGCTTACAAACTATTCACTTACAAATCATATATAAACAGAATTTGGTATTAGATAACCCACAAGGGTTGATATACCATGAAACATCAATCAACCAATGAACCAACCAGTCTTAAGCAACTACACAAAAATGTAAATAGAAACATATGTGATTCCTTAACCTCTTGGCATAAACTAATCCCAGATGGTTTGACATTCCATTAAAATCAATCCTTTTTCAAAAAGGGTGAAAAATCTCTACATTCATTCTTATTTGTTAAATCTGCATTATTTGGTATAAATATGTGTTGTGTTCTGTTTAGTGAACACAAGTAGTAGTAATAATAAGACAAACCTGGATATGTGAGGTAAATAGTTATATTTACAGAAAAGAGTATTTACAAGAGAGAGACTGTTAGTAATAAGAACATAGGATTAGTGATAGAGTAAGGATATACTTCAACAATAGGAACGGCTCTTCTGGTCTGACTTGTAGGCTTATTCGTCCCAGACTGATCTCCGCTACTGCCATATATGGCAGATGGAATAGCTCATTATGCTGAAAAGGTAGGTGATACCCAACAATATGATCATTAAACATTTCTTTGCATGATGATACAGTTTTTGATTTTGATAGTTTCATATGTCTTCTTGACGTTCAACCCTGTCTTTTTGAAAAATTTGTTTTTAAGTTATTAAAAATCTTAAAGATAATTTGAATTTTTTGCACAATACCATGAGAATAAAAAGGATTTTTTTCTTGCTTCAGATTTACAATATCAAATGTTTTTAATTTAAGATGTCACTAAGAGAAAGTGATAAGTCTCCTGCTAGGATTCATCCTATCTCTCTGTATGTCTCTCTATATCGTCTTCTTTATATATGTCCCAATTATCTTTTTATTTGGAGAAGAAAAGAAGAAAGAAAAAAAAACACTGGCCATTTTTCAGTGTGACACAATGAGAAAAAGTGACCACTTAATTAAAAAATATTAAAATGGTTTAAAGCTCAAGTTTCAAA
This sequence comes from Sepioteuthis lessoniana, assembly GCA_963585895.1. Classification (NCBI taxonomy): domain Eukaryota; kingdom Metazoa; phylum Mollusca; class Cephalopoda; order Myopsida; family Loliginidae; genus Sepioteuthis; species Sepioteuthis lessoniana. Next base: position 5,448,419 of record OY757914.1, on the reverse strand, counting down.
TACTTTGTTAATTACTGTAAATGTTGGTGACCTATTTTTATAGTTATCAGCTTATTTTCCTCTCTGCCATTTCAATGTTGATAAATTACTGTGGTTTTCAAAACAAGCCTATAAGAGAGCAATAGATGATATGTTTTCTGTAACAACAAAAGAAGGTAACTATGAATCTTTATTTTCATAAGTCATCTAATGGCAATTTGTGTATACATGAAATCTTGTCAGTAACATCCAGCCCCACCACTTCTTTAATATTGCAAATTGATTATGTGCCAGTGTTTCTGATTTGTTATTGCTGTAGCTCTCAGTGTCAAACACAATTACTATCATTTGCTCTGCCTTGTCTATGTTCCCTGCTGAGTGGTAAGACTGTTCCCTTCACCCACCTACCTGATCCTGAAGCTTCAGAGAGTATGGCATCACCCCTTTATTGTCATTTCTCTCTCTTCAATTCTGACCCAAACTTGTATTGTTTGTTAAGGTCTCATCTATGGGTCAAATAGACTGTTTGAAAATTATCATTAATAGATAGGAATACTTGAAACCATATAACTAGTATTGTCATTAGAAACGGACCTGATAACCCAAATTCAAAGAGCACAGTATGCTAAATTGAATTATTTGAAGTAGAACTGTTTGATCATTTAACTGTGTAAATAAATAATTGATGTTTAATTGAATTATTAGTGATACATTGCAATACTTTGAACTATTTAACTTTGTTGTGTTTAGGAATATATATCTAATATATATGAATGAACTGGATTTGGCATTAAATAACCTACAATGGTTGATATACCATCAAACCAAACCAAACAGAATTCAAATCTTGGATGAGAATTTTTGCCTTTCACATAGAACTAATACCTTTGGGAAATGCAACTATTTTAGCTCCAACTATAGGTAAATAGTAGGACAGCCTGAGTTCTTTAACCTTGGTATGGCAACTGCTCTAGAAGGAAAAACTGAATTCAGACCTGTTGTACTCCACTTTAAAATTCACCTTTTGTTGCTTCCTATTTGCAATGAAAGGGTTGGGTATATATGTATAGACCATAGTCGAGGGTGACCCGAAGGCTCCCTTTTCGATAGCTACTACACCAAGGTGTAGGGGAGGGCGCTACTCCATTCCCAGGATTGCTCCACTTTACCCTTGAACCGTACCTTATAATGCTGAGTGTTAAGCAAGGTGGTATCAAGTTCCATTTTTAAAGTCTTTGGTATGACTCGACCTGGGATTGAACCCAGGTCTCCCGGGCCATTGGTGAACACCCTAACCGCTGGGCCAATGTCCCGGTTAATATATGTATAATTGTGAGAAATTTATATTAAGAATAGTTCCTTGATGCTATAACTCTTTACAAATGATAATTATTATTTACTTGAAACCATACAATTACTTGCACCCATGCCCCACCCCCAAAAAAAACTGACTTTGATATTATATAACCCAACAATATTTAATATGTCATAAAAACAACCATCCTACCAACAATGACTTGCTTGTAAAATTACAAAGGGAAACATTCTGTGATTAAAACATTAAGAATGCACATTTGGTTATCAAAACTTATAGAAAGGAAAAGAAATAAACAAGAATATTTACTTGATCCTGTTTATTCGTTTTGTAAAGGATAACATTAATGAAACATTCAGTAAAGAATGAACAGAGTTTAGCAGTCTTAAAAAGATAATCTTATCCTTTTGGTTGGTTGGTTGGTTGGTTTTTATGGCATATCAACCTTTGTAGGTTATTTAACGCCAAATCCATTTTTATGCAAATATTAGTTCTATTTCAAACAATTCAGTTTAGTATGAGTACACAGTTTATATGTCAAAAACATTTCTATTTCAAGTTATTCAGTTTATTCAAACAGTTCTAATTCAGCTAAGTATCAGTACAGATTTTGTTAACACATAGTTAAATGTCAAAAACAGTTCTATATTAAACAATTCAATTTAGTGTAAGTACAGTTTCAATGCCAAAAACAGTTCCATTTCAAACAATTCAGTTTAGCATAAGCATGCAGTTTAAATGTAAGTACTGTTTAATTGTCAAAAACATTTCTATTTAAAGCTATTCAGTTAAGTCAAACAGTTCTAATTCAAATTATTCAGTTTAGCATAAATATGCAGTTAGTTCTATTTAACCCATAGATAGGGCCCTATCAGGTGCTACCATTCCAGACCAGAGTGAATCTGGGAGCAATGGCAATGAATGAGAGCTCAGCATTCCCGGAACCTCACCATCAGATTGTTTAGTGTCATATCTAGGACACTCATTTGGGCATTGGAGTGGGGGTCTTACCCCTCTGCAGAGGTGCAGTCGGTGTATTTTACAGCCCCAGCCAACTGGGCAATTATCCTTTTGGAGTGCTCCATTTGTTGTGAGAGGTGTAAACTTATACAACAAGAAAAAGTTCCTTCTCTATGTTAGTACATAAATAGTTACAGGCTTTAAAAAAAAACTGACATCTTAAATCACAAATGTCATAGAAGAGAAACACATTTCAACTAGAGATAAACTGTAATCTGCCCGAGAGGAGTGTGTGACCCTTGTTTGTATCAATTACCGAAAGGCCAAAATGACAAAGTTATCTTGAAGCCCTTCTTTGCAATAAGGACAGGATTGAATTCCAGCCTAATGTAACCTCATTTATTTCTTTACTATATTTGAGTGATTGATTTTAATGGCATGTCAACCCATCTTGGGCTATTTTATGCCTAGAAGTTAGGGAATCACATACATTGTACATTTATATTTACATTTTTTTATGTAGTTTCTTTAGAGTTCTTGCACACAGATATGATATCAAGAATTACTATTTAGTACAAATAATTTGCAAACGGATCTATTTACCCAATAGATCGGACTTTAACAGATACTACCAGTCCAACTCAAAGTGAATCTGGGAGTAATGGCAATGAAGGGGTAATCCATCCTCTCCAGGGCTCCAAAATTAGAGTCTCACCACTAGATACAGATTAGTGTTTGGATATATTTTAATGATAGCATGTGGCTCGAAAACTCCTGAATGATAGCATGTAGTTTGGAAACTACTGAATGATAGAATGTGGCTCGGAAGCTCCTGAATGATAGAATGCAGCTTGGAAACTCCTGAATGATAGAATGTGGCTAAGAAACTCCTAAATGAGAGAATGTGCCGGGGAAACTCCTGAATAATAGAATGCAACCCAGGAATTCCTAAATGATAGCGTGTGGCTTGGAAACTCCTGAATGATAGAATGCAGCTTGGAAACTCCTGAATGATAGAATGCAGCTTGGAAACTCCTGAATGATAGAATGTGGTTCAGAAACTCCTGAATGATAGAATGGGACTCAAAAACTCCTGAATGATAGAATGCAGCTTGGAAACTCTTGAATGATAGAATGTGGCTCAGAAACTCCTGAATGATAGAATGTGGCTCAGAAACTCCTAAATGAGAGAATGTGCCGTGGAAACTCCTGAATAATAGAATGCAACCCAGGAATTCCTAAATGATAGCGTGTGGCTTGGAAACTCCTGAATGATAGAATGCAGCTTGGAAACTCTTGAATGATAGCATGTGACTTGGAAACTCCTGAATGATAGAATGTGACTCGGAAACTCTTGAATGATAGAATGTGGCTCAGAAACTCCTGAATTATGTGATGGCATCTCCCTAAAACATGGTTGTTGCTAATGATAAATATTTGAATAACAAATGAGAAAATGTGACTGATTTTGTTAAACGTTTTGAGGATGATGATGAAAGTATCTTTGAAAAAAAAAAACAAATACTTGTATTCAATATTTGTTAAACAAATAAGAATTTTATATGATTTTGTTAGAATTTTTTCTGTTTATTCTTTTAGTCCTTTGCTGGGTTAGCTTACATATGTTTGTATATACATATAGATGGTTTGATTGAAAAGTTCATTGGCTAACAAAATTTTCTCATAGAATGTAACCAAAGGAAATTTATTTTTCAACATAGTTCTCCTTGCAGCCCACACACTTCTTCCATTGATGTTGCTGTGCTTGGATCTCATTGGTCAAAAAAGTCATTGGCAGCAGATATGTCATGGTCATATGAACTTTTCAAACCGCCCTCATACATTATAGGATGTCATGATGTGTGTGTTGTATCTTTTTTTAGATAATTCTTGGAATGTCTGACTTTTCTGTTATAAGAGAAAGTTGAATACATAAAAGCCATAGAAATATCGGATGGCACTAAATTTGCTAACATGTCTCTGATTGGGTTTAAATAAATTGCAACCAGTTCTCATGAAACTCTAAATCAAAATGAAAGCTATGAATGTCATCACTTCTTCCTCCTCTTCTTGTTGTCGCTAGTGGCAATTTGTATTACGTGGAGTCTTCCTCTTATAATGTACGCCATATTGATTACACTTTCAACTAATTGCTTTTGCCTGGAATATTCAACTTCCTTTACTGCTACTATGTTTTTGTTTTTTTAATATTCTATTCTTTTTTGTTCTGTGTTTTTCAACATTTTTAGTGGGGGTTGTTAAATAGCCGTATTTCTTATCTCTTAACTCTCACAACAAGCCACCAACCCAACATGGGTATTGTAGAAAGTAATGAGGCTAAGACTAAAATGACACAATTATTCTATTTTTTATTTTTAGATATTTGGGGGTCATGAAAAGAGACGCGGAAAGGTGAATGGTTGATACAGGTTGGGTGATTATGAAATGTCAAGTTAGTCTAATCAAAACCAGAAAAGTAATACCGATACACACAAATTGACAAAAAGTTGTTTAGTTTTTTTCAATAAGTAATTGAAAAAGGAATAAATATTTCTAAAAAAAAAGAACAAACATAATTTTGATAAAACCTTTTTCTTTTTTTCTTACTTGATGATTTTTCTTGTTTTTGATCTTTGATAGTTTAAATGTTAAAACATTAACATGTATGCTGAGGATTTTAAAAAATCAAGTCATGTTTGTATCAATTTTTATATTCTTTATTGTATATAAAGGTAATATATTTTAATAATGCTCACATGTACATCACATAATAAAGAAAAAGACAACTTAATAAAAGTATTTCATTCCAACTGAAATTAATACATCAAACAGAAAATAAGACAAACGGAAGATAGTTAATATATGTAACACTACAGTCTTGCTTAGAACAATAACGGAATCATTTTGAATAAAGAGTCTACTGACCAAACAATAACTTAAAGTCCCTCTCTCTAACAACATAGTATCTCTATTTATACTATCTGGAGATTTGCCATTTTCATTTACTGGCAATTGATGTTCAAATGCTAGTGCCTCACTTTATTCATCTATGACACCTCTCCTTTGAGATGACTTCCTCTTTGCCCAGTCGGCTGGGGCTGTAGAATACACTGACTGCTTCTCTGCAGAGGGGTAAGAACCCCCCAACAAGTGTCCTGGATATGACACTAAAGCAATCTGATAGTGAGGTTCCAGCAATGCTGGAGCTTTGGGGAACGCAGAGTACCCCTTTATTGCCATCGCTCCCAGGTCTACTCTGGCCCGGAGTGGTAGCACCTGATAAGGGTCCTATCTATGGGTTAAATAGAATTAAACCATGCTTCTTTCACTATACTGATTTTTGCATTTAAACTGCGTATTTATGCTAAACTGAATTGTTTAAAATAGAACTATTTTGACATTGGAACTGCTTACTTTTGCTGAACTCAATTGCTCAGAATAGAACTGTTTTTGATGTCTAAACTGTGTACTTATACTGAACTGAATTATCTGAAATAAAACTGTTTAACATTTAACTCTGTGTATTGCCCAGTCGGCTGGGGCTGTAGAATACACTGACTGCACCTCTGCAGAGGGGTAACCCCCCCCCCCAACGAGTGTCCTGGATATGACACTAAACGATCTGATGGTGAGGTTCCAACAATGCTGGAGCTTTGGAGAATGCGGAGTACCCCTTCATTGCCATTGCTCCCAGGTCCACTCTGGCTCGGAGTGGTAGCACCTGATAGGGCCCTATATATGGGTTAAATAGAACTAACGGCATACTTATGCTAAACTGAATACCTTAAAATAGAAATGTTTTTGACAATTAATCCATACTTACATTTTAACTGTGTGCTTGTGCTTAACTGAATTGTTTGAAATATAACTGTTTTTCGACATTAAAACTATTTACACTTAACTAAATTGTTTAACATAGAACTGTTCTAACATATAACTGTGTGTAACCAAAATCTGTACTTTTACAAAACTGAATTAGCTGAAGTAGAATTACTTGACTAAACTGAATAGCTCGAAATAAAAATGTTTTTTTACAATTAAACTGTACTTACATTTAAACTGCGTGCTTTTGCTAAATTGAATTGTTTTAAATTGAACTATTTTTGACACTGAAACTGTACTTACACTAAACTGAATTGTTATATATAACTGAATAGTTTGAAATAGAAATGTTTTTGACAATTAAACTGTGTACTCACGCTAAACCGAATTGTTTGAAATAGAACTGATTATTTACATAAAAATGGATTTGGCGTTAAATAACCTACAAAGGTTGATATGCCATAAAACCAGACTATGACTTACTCTGAAGTCTATATTTTTTCAGTTTTAGTTCAATATCTAAAAATTCCATTGCTGTACCTTTTCTCTTACCGTAAACCCTTGGTTCAACAGTTTCTGGTGAGGTGGAGGGGTTACATCAAACATATCCTACAATATTTCCATTGGTACCTCTTTTTGTAGACTTACTAAATCAGTGAATCTTTGTTTTGTTTGTCGCTTATGTTCTCACCTTTGTCCCTGTATCATGTTTGCTACTTTTCTGGTTAATTTTTTTTTTTATTCCACATTGGTACACTTTAAAAAAACACTTTATCTCCAGGTTTGAAGTCTTTGTTTGTATTATTGTTATTTCTTGATGTTCTCACTATTGAGAAGTATATCTTCTAAACATGCACAATCCAAACCAGAAAGCATCGTATCCATATTCTGTTGGATACGATGCTTGGTGCTACCTCTACACCAAAAGGAAGTTGGTTTAATTTGTATAGTTATTAGTTTTGAGCACTCAGTATCTCCTTGTAGGTAAACGTCTGAAAGATTCAACTTAGAAAAAAATTACCACCATTTGATAGGACACTGTGCAAAAAAAAAAAAAACTCTTTCAAAGCACCTACACAAAAAATGTAAATATGAATGCAATTCCCTAACTTCTAAGCATAAAATAACCTTAGACAATTTGACATACTATTAACATCAATCAATCAGTACAACTTTACCCCTCTGCAGAGAAGCAGTTGGTGTATTCTACAGCCCCAGCTGGCTGAGCAATAGAAAATACCTTGCTTAGAACAATAACAGAATCATTTTGAATCAAGAGTGTACCAGTGAAGCTATAACTTGAAGTCCTTTTTACCTCTAATAACATCCTCTAACAAGGGGTATCTCTATTTGTGCTATTTGGAGGTTTTTCATTTACTGGTGGTTGGTGTTCAAATGCTAGTATCTCACTTTTTTCATATATATATATATATATATATATATATATATATATATATATATATATATATATATATATACAGAATGATCTAGTTATTTTTTAATCAAAATTAAACTTAGATCACTTACACATCTTTGACTAAGAAAAAATTTATATGTATGTATATTTTTTAGTTTAATGTAGAAAAAACTTTTAAAAAATTTTCTAAACTGTATCTGATGGTGAGGCTCCACTTCTGGAGTACCCTATCATTGCCATTACTTCCAGGTCTGCTTTGACCCAGAATGGTGGTACCTCTAAGGTTCTCATATTTTGTTCTAGTAGGATTGTTTAAAAATTCTGTATTTGATAGGACATTGTGCAAATAAAAAAACCTCTTTCAAAGCACCTACACAAAAAATGTAAATATGAATGCAATTCCCTAACTTCTAAGCATAAAATAACATTAGACGAGTTGACATACTATTAAAATCAATCAATCAGTACAACGGAGGTGCCCGTGGTGTAATGATTATCGTTGCAGGAATTGGACACGGCGACACGAGTTCAAATCCTGGACTGATTGCATTTCACATAGCACTAATACCCTTGGGAAAGGTATGAATCCAATTATTCTCCCTCCAGCTATGGGTAAATAGTAGGACAGACTAGGTTCTTCAGCCTTGGTGAGGCAACTAGTCTAGGAGAAGGAAAACTCTGACTTCAAACCTGTTAAACTCCGCTTAAAAAATTGACTTTGTGTCATATCCTGCCCGAGCGGAGGGGTTGGGAGAAAAAGGAGGTGCCCGTGGTGTAATGGTTATCGTCGTAGGAATTGGACACGGCGACACGAGTTCAAATCCTGGACGAGACTGATTGCATTTCACATAGCACTAATACCCTCGGGAAAGGTATGAATCCAATTATTCTCCCTCCAGCTATGGGTAAATAGTAGAGCAGACTAGGTTCTTCAGCTTTGGTGAGGCAACTAGTCTAGGAGAAGAAAAACTCTGAATTCAAACCTGTTAAACTCCGCTTAGAAATTGACCTTGTGTCATATCCTGCCCAAGTGGAGGGGTTGGGTAAATAGGATCAGTACAACTTTATTTTCTATTGCTCAGCCAGCTGGGGCTGTAGAATACACTGACTGCTTCTCTGCAGAGGGGTAAGACCCCCACCCCGCCCAAATGAGTGTCCTAGATATGACACTAAACAATCTGATGGTGAGGTTCCAGTGATGCTGGAGCTTTGGGGAATGTGAAGCACCCCTTTATTGCCATTGCTCCCAGGTCCACTCTGTCACTGGAGTGTTAGCACCTGATAGAGCCCTATCTATGGGTTAAATAGAACTAACTGCATACTTATGCTAAACTGAATTGTTTGAATTGGAACTGTTTGACTAAACTGAATAGCTTTAAATAGAAATGTTTTTTTACAATTAAACTGTACTTACATTTAAACTGCATGCTTATGCTAAACTGAATTGTTTGAAATGGAACTGTTTTTGGCATTGAAACTGTACTTACACTAAATTGAATTGTTTAATACAGAATTGTTTTGATATTTAAATGTGTAAACAAAATCTGTACTTATACCAAACTGAATTAACTGAATTAGAACTGTTTGAATAAACTGAATAGCTTGAAATAGCAATGTTTTTGACTATTGTTTACTCATGCTGAACTGAATTCTTTGAAATACAACTGACTATTTACATAAAAATGGATTTGGTGTTATATAACCTACAAGGGTTGATATGCCATAAAACCCAAACAAAGAAACATTTATTTTCTAGTTTGTTTTTCAATTGAACTTGTTAGTTTGAGTGGCAATTATTGAGAAGTGTATCTGCAAGAAGGATGATCCAATACTAAATGGAAAATTCTTTGAATATACAACAAATGAAAATGGATATTTAAGTATTATTAAATGGTTGCATCACTTGGATTTTAACAAAATACCTGGAGAAAAAAAGCTAGATTGGAAATACACAAGGATACTGTGTGCTATTTTTAACAAATCTTTAAAGCAGCACCCTATAAAACAGCTGCTGTATGGCTACTCACTTCCTATCTCACAATCCATTCTAGTAAGAGGAACAAGACAGGCTGCCCACTGTTCAAGGAGTAAAGACAAACTCCCAAGTGGAATTCTCCTATGGAATCTGACACATAGACACCTGTGTTGGCTGCCCAACAAAAATTTACATTCAGTTCTGTGTAGACACTGGATGCCATCTAAGGATTTACCAAGTGCAATGGTTGACTCGGACAGATGCCAGGAGAGAGTGAAGGGAATCCATACTACTAGCATACTTTGATGATGATGATGATTAAATTGTCAGCCACAGTGACCTGCTTATGGGAAAAGGGATTGCAAATCACTAATGACATTTTGGGGAAAATGGTGACACCCAAAATCTGTCAGATTAGCTTGTTTGATTAAAAGAAACAACTTCTACAAAAACATAAAAAGGATGGAAATGCCTAGTTTTCAATGTTCTAGCAATCTTGCTAAAAAGATTAAGGTAGGTGAAAAAATAATGGAAAGTCACCAATTAGTGCTACAAGAGATTTGAAGCTGAATATGAAATGAGGAATAGAAGTGGCCATGCTTGATATTTCTAACAGAACTAAAAAAAAAAAGCTATTTCTATTTACAAACTGGTGTCAAAAGTAAACAGAAGGAGTTGGTAAACCAAAAAAAAAAAAATTAATAAAAAACATTAGCAGAGGAATATAGAAAAAAAAACAACAACAAAAGAGCATCCAGTTAATATCAGGGATCCTTGAAGAGTTTAAAGATCTATATTTAAAGCATACAGGAGGAAAATATACTCATGATTAAATTGCAAAATAGAACTTTGTTGTATTTACTAACCCCTTCTCATGGACAGGATGTTACACAAGGGAGTATAACAAATTTGAATTCAGAGTTTCTCTTCTCTTTGACCAGTTGCCATACCAAAGTTAAGGAGCCCAGTTTCCCCTACTATTTAGTTGGAGGAAGGATAATCCATACTTTCCTCAAGAGTATTAGTGCTATGTGAAATACAAACTGCCTCATCCAGGATTTGAACTTGGGTTTTTGTTTCTTTTTGGAATAGACCTGGGGCTTGTACAGTTCCAACCAGATATGGTGGCTGATAGATCTCCTTTTAAATCAAATGCAATATAGTAAGAAAGACATCTGCAAGCTACAGATGATAACTACCACTATAGGAACAAACCAAGACTTTACCTAATGTGTAAAGAAAAACGGTATATAAATTGACAAATTATGGCTGCAGTAAAAAGTTACAATAAGGAGTGTGGGTTAACCAGGACTGAGAAGGAAGTAATGTATTAAAGAAATGAGAAAAGAAACAAACCACCTATCAGAAATATTAACTTTATAAGAGATATCATGAAAAACCATTTCAAACAATTATAACAAGTCAATCAAATACCTGCTCATGTCGTCAACATAACAGATATACCCATGCAAAATGTCTCAGGTTCAAACTTAAGATGTGTCAGTAGACAAGTACAGGGTGAAACGATAAAATTGTTGTCCTAAAGAAAACAACACTACAGCTTTATTTTAAAACTTTTATTAAAAAAATCAATTCAGGTAACTTGATTATGTAGTAGAGCCGACATGTATTCAATGTAGCTGCCTTCAGCCTCAATCACCACCTCGATACGGATCCGGAACTGGGAGCATGCCTTTTTCACAAGTGCCGGCAGGAGCTTGGCAGATGGCGGCAATCAGGCTGACTTTGGTGTTGTGGGAAATCATGTTGGTGATGTTCTCGACGTATGACCAAACGAAGTAGTCCAGTGGGTTCAGGTCGGGGGAGGGGGGGGCTGGTGGACTTGATTAGCCTAAGGTTCTTTGTCTTCTCAGTCAAGATCTGGCTTGTCTGGCGCCTGTAGGACCTACACTTCAAGTCCTTCACACATGCATTCAAAGTTGTGTGTGAGATGCCTAAATCTCTGGCAATCAGCCGAATAGGCCCCTGGGGAGTTTCATCAATGATTGCCTGGACCTTTTTGATGAACTCCTTGGTCCGGGGTCTTCCTGGCGGTGTCCTTCTGCTTCACCACCTTCAAAGGGTCGTCCGATGCGTTGAGCTGTGCCCTCAAGCGTTGAACCTTTCGGATTTGCATTTTGGGGGTGCTGGCAATTTTATCGTTCCACCCTGTATAAAAACATTTTTTTATACAAATGCAAACTCTAAAGAAACAAAACATTTGAATTGGGTACAATATTTTCTCAGCAATTTTTTGAAAATAATTTCAGTAATTGAAAAGTATTTTATAAAAAAATACATTAAGCTGAGATGGCCATTCCAAATGACATAATTTTCAATGAAGATAAAGAGAATATCCCAAAAGGAAAAACTTCTGCTGTTTATCTTAAAGATTTTGATGCCCGAAAAAAAACCCAAGTTGACTAGTCAAGAAAATGAATTTGTGGCTATTAAAATTGAGTTGTAGGAAATGGAATTGGCAACCTAAGTTTAAATCTTGGATTCAGGCTGTTTACATTTCACTTTGAAAGGCATGAATCCATCTACTCCCACCCACCCAGCTATTGATAAATAGTAGGGTAGTCTAGTTCTTTAGCTTCAATTAGACAACCAATTTAGGAAAAGGAAAACTCTGAAACCAACTTTATTTTGCTTAAAAATTGACTTTGTATCACATCCTGCTTTTGCTGAGGGATTGGGTTAATACATACTGGAACAGTACTTGGATATTTTTATCATAAAAGGTTTTTACTGATCCTTTGAAAAACCGAATACAGAATAAGAAAAATGAACAAATTCAATGATTTATGCTAGATTAAGTGTTTGCAAACAATAATTCATTAATAAACAATTTTGGAGGCACAAGCATTCATTTTTATTAAAATTCTAAAATAGGTGTTTACTCCAAATTTTTCAACAAGCAATTAAAAATCTGGTTTAAAGTTAATAGATTTTGTGGAAAAACTGGCTTTTAAAATTGATTAAATTTATAGTTTTAAAAATTGATTGTTAAAAATCTGTGGAATGAAATTTATTTTACAAAAGTAAACTAGAAGATAATTTTAATGAGGTTAAAAGCTAGCAATAAACTTTTCTTTAAATAATCAAATTCTAAGAATAAATTGAAGAAAACTATTTCAGAGCTTGAATACCCTTCAAAAGACTTAAGACTCTTTTGTGTGGTGTGAATTTAGCAAATTATATGAGACAAGTTCATAATAAAATTTGACTTAATAATGTTACAGTGAAGTCTTCTTGGTACTGTGATAAAAAGTTAATGCAGAAATTAAAGATAAAACAAGCAAACACTAAAACAAATAACAAGAGGTTGAGTTGAGCATTCTCTTTATGTATTATTTTGGTAGTAAGCAATAATTTACAAAATGTTTTTGCATGATTATTAATGTTTGTACATGTTGAGTATATGTAAATGTTTTAGTGATATTTTTTAATTGCTTACTTGCATGACTGTCTTGAAATTCTTTGTGGATAAAACTTTGTTATTGTTGTGAAAAAGGGGACTTTTGGTTCAGCCCAGAGTATCCGTCTTTGACTACTGGATTGCTACTAGAGGGAAGGGAATAGTATTCCGACCCACTAGTTTTTATCAACACAATAGGGTAAATATATCTTTGGAAATAGACACACTTGGGTTAGGGAGTTAAAAATTCTTCATAAGTGACAGAAACCTTTTGTATTTTTTTTCTTCATTCCTTATTTCAAAGAGAAGAATATGATCCTATAATGAAAGAAAGTTATGAAAATCATACATTTATAAATGAAACAATGAAAGTATTTAAAAGAAAAAAAAAAAAAAAGATTGGAAAAAATTAAAGGAGACTAAATCTTTCGGTTCCAATAAAATTATACCTCATTTTGCATAAGTATTTGGTAGAATGAGAAAGCTTCATTACTGTGCTCACATATACATCAAGAATGCATATTTAAAGTATGGAAGACTGCAAGTATTATTTCTATGCTTAATAGGATTCAGTCTACCAACCAATGAACTATTGACTTTTATCACTCACTTATCAACCTTGTAAGTTGTTTGAAACCTTTTTTAAGAGAACATAAACTTGACTATGTTTATCCTGTGATTAATAAAAAGCAACATGAGTAAATCTTCTTTATCAAATTTACTTGAAACTCTTAAAAGCTGGTGAATATTTCTCAGAAAGAAATAGTTGTATTTTGACTTTTGAAAAGCTTTTGATGCTGTGATATATCATATTCTTGCAAAAATGAAAACATCTAGATGGATTAAAAAGGTGTTCAACATTTCCTAAAGAACAAAACATAAGTTAATCTTTGAGATGCAATATCAAATATCAATACCGTTTTACCAGGAGTCCCTTAGTGTTGGAACATATCCTGTTTTTACTTTTTATAATTCCTCTTCAGGAACCCATCTCTGATTTTTATCAGAATTTTTGCTGATAATATTAAAATGATTGTAAATCCCCACAAACTACAGTGCATTCAAAAAGCCTTGTGAATTTTGTATATATTTGTTATATTTGATGTTGTAAAGTATAAATTATTATAGATAGGAAGGGTAAATCCTAAAAATGAGTAAAAAATGTTTTAGAGTGAATTTTAGATGTATGTAATACAGAAACAGATTTCGGTGTTTTATCTAATTGAAAATTTAATCATACTGACTGTATCTATTCTTTGCTAAGTCCATTATAACAGTTGTTTCGAAATATGATATTGAGAAGCAAGTGTCATGTTAACTGCTTTTAAGTCACAAAAACACTCACTTTATAAAGACACTCCCTTGACTGCTATTGTCAATTATTGGCACCAAAAATGCTCAACAGAAACTGAAACATTATGTACACAGTGTTACGATCAGCTTTACTAAAATTTTTGAATATATAGATGATTTAAATTACAGGGAGAGTTTGAAAAAAATTGGATCTCACTTCTTGAATATTAGAATACATGAGAACAAACAGTTATTACAATAATTGTAAAAACATTTTAAAATCTCTCTAATAGAACAAACAGTTCAATCTCTCACCCCAATAAATCTACCAATTTCTTTAGTAAGGGTTTTATGCATTGGTGGAATATGCTTTGAATGTGAAGAATAAAAGTAGTGTAAATGGCATCATTGGTCTTGTGGATAGAGTGTTCCCCAATGATCCGGAAGACCTGGATTCAATTCCAGGTCACGTCATACCAAAGAATCTAAAAATGGTACTTGATACTGCCTTGCTTAACACTCAGCAATATAAGGTAAGTATCAAGGGTAAAGTGGAGCAATACAGGGAAAGGAGTAGCGCCCTCCCCTATACCTCAGTGTAGTAGCTATTGAAAAGGGAGCCTTCTGGTCACCCTCGACTAAATGTCACCAACTTTACTTACTTAAACGGCATCAAGTGGGGATTAAAGAATCACTATTGGGAACTCTTAGAGGAAATTTTGAAAAAGGAACATAAACTTACTTTAAACATATTGCTAATGTGCACATTATTCTATCTCAGTTTTTGAAAGATGCCTTCCAACTTATAAATCTTCTTGTTCCATTTTCAGGATATTTCTCTACTTTTATCATCTGTTCTAAGTAGTTTTTATTCATAGCAGCCAAATATAATTACTGATCTGAGATAAGGTTAGATAGGGTATATTGAGGTATACAAACTTGATAATACTCTCGTTTTTTTACACAGAGGATGGCTTTTATTCTTTAAACCTCAACCGGGGGGGGGGGCTCATGGTGTAATGGTTAAAGCAATGGATTGCAAAATTGTAGTGACTTTGAACTCCAATCACGCTATTATGTTCACTTTCGGACAGATACCCTTGGGAAAGGTATAAACCCTCTCATCCTCCCAGCTGTGGGTTAAATAGTACCACTACTGTTCTTCTAGGAGAATGGCTTTGGCATTAAATAACCTACAAAGGTTAAAATGCCATTAAACAAAGAAACCAAACCAATCAACCTTTAGAAATCCATTATTTTTATCTAGCACTGATGTAAGTGAAGAAATACACAAGTATCTTACTCATGAGGCAGACTTAACTGGTTATTTACTAAGCTGTCTGGTACAAGGTCATAGTTATGGAGTCCCTAGCAAAGATCAAACTTATTTGTAAATAGTGGTGAAGATGATTTTGTTTAATTTTCTTATTAGGCTCCAATAAAATGTATTTAATGAGAATTTCATTGTATGTGTGCATGTAACCATAACTCACAAAAAACAGCACATTGTAGCAAGATTTTTGTTTGAGTAGTACATTTAAATTGCTCTAACAGAGAATAAGATTATTTCCACTCCAATTTGTAACTGATATATAATTTATGCTTCTGAACATCAGATTTTAACTATCCAAATTTTCATTATGATGGAAATAACTATGAAATGCTAATTAGAAACCTTCACTTCTTCCTAAAAAGAAGCATTAGTATCATCATGGATAGCTGCTCAAAGAGAAAACCAATAGGACCACACTTCATCTATTAGAGTATAAAAACATTTATTAAAATTTAATTTAATTATGGTTTCCTTTTCTTGACTATCAAAAAAAAACCCCACCATTTTTGACTTGCTTGAAATATTCTAATTAGCATCTTTCCTTCTCGCACTTTTTGTCCTACTTTCAGTCTCTCTCCTCAGAGTGATTTTGAGTCTTGTTGGGTGCCCCCATTCATTTGGCCTTGTACCACATCTAAGCAAAACACTTAGTAAATTATTACTTTCAATCTCCCTCTCTTTGCTCTTTCCCCTCTTCATTCTGGTTACTTTATTTTTTTTCCTTATCATTACCTTCTCTCTTTACTCTTTTCTCTTTATTCTTTTTTTCTTTTTCTTCCCCTCCTGTGTTTTCATTCTTTTTCTTTTTACTCATAATTTCCTGATTTTTTTTCTATTTTCTTTATTCCTGTTTTGCTTCTCTCTCTCTCAAGACCTTTTCATAACCTTTTTTCCAAATGTGATCACATCCAATATTCAAATTAGAATCTCTTTTACCTCCTCCAATCCTATTTTGTGTTCACAATGAGCTTCTCATCCTTGGAACAAATCAAGGAAAATGTTTTAAGATAACAGACAAAATGAGGCATAACTAGTTGATAACTGACAAAATGAGGCATAACTAGTTGATAAACCAAACAAGGCTGATCACCCTTATGCTACTCTCCTGTCAAAGTGTGAATTTACAAATGTCAATATATTGACCCTACTTCCCCCTTGAAGGGAATTAGGCTTCTCTGATTGGATAAACTTCTACTGCTTAATTAATCACATAAAAAACAACCCGATTTGATCATTTTCAAACTTTTATTTGATGTTATAATCCTACTCACACATTGATAGCAATAGAATACAAAATTATCATTAAAAAGACTGTTAAATTTCTTTCAAAAAGAGTCATGAAATATTTCTAAGAATGAAAATACACTTTACTTCACAGAATTTATTTGAGCATATTAAATTTTTGCTCTTTTTCACCAGAGATTTTGGGAAATAAGAGAACATGAAACGTTCTCCCTATGGAAGTTATATGCTTCCTACAGAGATTTAAAGAAATAAAAGAAACACAAAATATCCTCTTTATTAAAGTCGTGATTATTACAGGACTCTTTATTTAAAGATTTATGATTTTCCTTCAGTAAGCTCAACTCAATAATCCAATTATCTCCCCATGTTTTACATGTAAACTGAACTTTGATCGCAAATAAATACAGTACTTGATCGTACTCTAATAGCAGATCTAGAATACGACCAGAATAAAGTTTATTTCAATCATTTTATCATTCCTTCTGCTGTCATTATATCTGAAAATCTTAATAACCTTGTATTATTTTAGTATTCAAACTTAATAATCACTTAATCAGTGCATACCACAATAACTGCAGACACAAGAGGTTTAGTGGGTTGGTTTATAGAGGGTGTAAATCTGTTTTAATCTACCTCCACTCAAGATTTTATTGCTAAATTAGGTCTTTGAATACCTTGAAAAACGTTCATTTGAATTTTTGAGAAGAGGAATTATTATTACCATATTTGATGGCATATATGATTCATCTTAATTTAGGCAGGCATACAAAAAAAATGAAGTGGGTTTAAACTATGAATGTCAAGTGAAGGGTTTTTGACACCTCACTATTGAGTCTTTTTTAACAATTTATATATATTCAGATCTCAATATTTTACACTTAACCATAATAGGTTTATCCAGTTACATGCACGATTTAATGCGGTCACTGGTGTTATTTAATATGAAGTACTGGTAAGTACTACTGTTATATATTATGACTGTAGAAAAGAATTGTTTTTTTACTAAGCTTTGGTTAGATATAGCCCACAAGCATCAAGTTGCTTAAATGGTCACTCATCAAAATATTAAACTGGCTCATTGCTGCTTAACTTCAGTGATCCATCAGCAACAAGTGCTATCAGCATGAATTGACCATGAAAATTGTTATTGTTGGTGTAGAAGCGATCATCACCTTATTTACATTTGCAGACAATGTTTCCAGGTTAAAGACCACCACAACACTAGAGCTCCACTAGCCAGTAACCCCAATCTGACCCTTGAACTTATAAGACACAGTGAGTATTAGAAGCCATCAAATATGGTATATATTGATCTATTTGAACTAGTGTTTTCTACTAAGTTATTAGTAACAATACTTTGGTCATTGTAGTTTTCAGTCTTCTTTCATATTTAGTAGCTTATTTTCTTTTTTCAATTTACAGGAGTTGACTATTCTCATTCTGCAGATCATATTAGGCGATTTTTTTTTTTTTGTGTAAATCGTGATTCCCCTTTTTTATTTTTTTCTGTAAACCTGAGTATATATGATTTCCACTACCAACCTCAGGGATTGAATTCAACTGCCAAGTAGTGAGATTCACTAGTCTATTTCTCAAATTTTGTGATGAAAACAAGATGAACATACCCATTGAAATAGAACAGTATCATTGAAGAATTTTGTTACCTTCGATTAATTGTCATTAAGATTATTATTATTATTATTTATCTTTTATTTATTTATTTTTTTGGTTAATATATTTTAGCTGATTGATTCTTTGATCATCATTTACTTGAAACTATCATTTTTCTCTCACAAAATCTTAGGATTCTGACATTTTTAAATTAGGTCTCTTAGACTTTTTAATGTTATATTTGTTTCCATGGTTACTAATCAGTCCTGCCACCTTTTAAATATTCAACCAATTCTTTTCAAGTAATGCAGAACTTTTTCATCCATCCTCAAGGCAACATACTGAGAGATTTTGCAAAAATACCCTATTTTATGAATGTTTATTGTAATGCGAAATTACTTTCAGTTGTGAATTATTAAGTCGATTATGGCTCCATGAATATTTAATAAACTTTTTTTGCCAAATATCTTGAACAATCTTGTCTCATTTTGTTATACATATAGATTATCTACATTATTCTAGCAACCTTTACAACATTTAAGAATAGTTTGATAATGTAATTTGTAGAATTTTTATAGGCATCAATGTAAAAGGGGTTGAATACTTTTTTTCTTACTGCGCAATCCACTGAATAAAGTACATTTTTATAAGTCCAAATTTTAAAATTTTCATTGATTATATTTTTTAGTAATTTTGGAAGCTAATTGGGCAGTACATTTCAGGCAAATCTAACAATTAGAAATGCACTGAGTTTTTAAAAATAAAGGAGGTTGAATACTTTATATATATATATATCGCTCTCCCTCTCTGCCAAAAATAACAAAACAAAAAACGATGTTCTCAGTATGATATTAAGCTTCATCTAGTGGTAAGGCTTCCGGAGCTTTAAGGAGTGTGAAATATCTCTTTATTGCCATTACTCCCAGGCCAACTCAGATATGAAGTGGTAGTACTTGTTCGAGTCCACTTTAGAGTCAAATAGGTCTGTTTAAAAACAATCAGTATTAGATAGGAATACTTGAAACCATGAAATTGTATATTATTTCTTTTAAGAATAGTTTCTTGAAGCTATAATTGTTTACTTAGGGTTATTATTAGCATAGAACTCTGTGCAAATTATTTGTATTAGATAGGAATACTTAAAATCATATCTGTGAATAAATAATTATACACAAAAATTCAGTTTATAGATGCAATAACATTAAGATTTATGACTGTAACCAAACATTTGGAAATGAATCAAATTTTGGGAGTTAATAATCCATAAGGAGTTGATATATCTTTAAAAAATGAACCAACATTATCATCTTTCTTGTTTTAACTTAGCATTTCAGATATATTTTTTACAGACCTTTGTCAAGTATATATTAAATACAGTTGACTTTAGAATACAGAGTCATTTGTAAATCTTAGATTATATATTTATTAGTGTCTTTCGGGATGAATAAAATGGCTAATTCTTGAATAATAATTGTTCAACTAAAATGAAACTTTAATTACTCAATCCTGTGATTCTAAAAGTCAGGGAATTAAAATCCCCAAAAATCTGAATATGACATATTCATGAAGAAGACAAAAGATGAAATAAACCTAAAAATGTATGGAATAACAGAAATATAGATGCTGATGATAAATCTGCACTCATGGAAAAACATTATATAGGAATGTAATACTTATATTTGAGTTCAAATCCTGAACAAAGCTTTCTGCATTTCACTGAGTGAAAAAGTACATGTTTAACTATTCTTCCTCTAGTTATGGGTAAATAGCAAGGCAGACGAAGCACCTTAACCTTTGTATGGCAACCAGTGTAAGAGAAGGAAAACTCTGAATTCAAACCTGATAAACTTCCTTTTAAAAATTGACCTTGTGTCACATCCTGCTTGTGCTGAGGGGTTGGGTGTGTGTATGAGTGTATATTTAGGCAGCAAGTTGTTTTTAAAGATGATAGAACACTTTATTATTTTTAAGTTGTTATTTTTCTTGTGTCAGGATCCAGGTAGTGAAGGAATTGTCTCATATCTTCTACCCAAGTGTTTTCGACCATACTTTTTGTTGTCATCAAGGGTAGTGTAGTATTGAGTTGACAGTTTGAGTTTTTATTGTTTTAATTATTTGCAGTGTTTTGTTTTGACATTTTCAGCATTTTGTTTTAAAACCATTACTACAAACTGGATGAACAAGCATATAACCAACATTAAAAAAAGACATTAAACTGACTGAAAAACAAAAATAAATAAAACTTATCTACTACACTAAATTTAAAACATCAAACCTCAGAGTTAAAAATAACATCAACTCCACTAAAACACTCCTAAACCAAACCAATGTAGTTTATAAATTTATATATCCGTTTTGAGTGTGCCTTCCAAAAAACAAAAATAATTTTTACATTGGTCATACAACTACTCTATCTTGTTGCCTCACTTATCACCTTTCTGAAAATTGTGCCATAAAACAACATTTAACTATAAAACATAACAATAGCACTGAGCAACTTACATCTTCCAATGTAAGGAAGATTCTCACAGATAATACAATAATTATATATAAAAATAATAATACTAATGATAAACTATTACAAATTTTAAAAGCAATATGCATAAAAACTTAAAAACCAAACATAAATAAAATAGCATTTAATACATATTGAATATTTTTAATGACTTAAATCACAAACTCTATTAATAAACCTTTCCAACTGAACGTTTTAAAACAAAATGCTGAAAATGTCAAAACAAAACACTACAAATAATTAAAACATTAAAAACTCAAACTGTCAACTCAATACTACACTACCCCTGATGACGACAAAAAGTATGGTCAAAAGTGTTTGGGTAGAAGATATGATCCTTCACTACCTGGATCCCGACACAAAAAAAATAACCACAACTTGAAAAATTACAATTAAAAATAATAAACAAACAGTATTCCATATACATTCTCTCTTTCTCTCTCTCTCTCTTATATATATAAGCTGGTTTTCGATCCCAACTTGAAGTATCTCGCACGTCTAGTCACTCTGAGATGTGATACAATGAAACAGTCTGTTTGTGGATGACATTTTTTTTTACCATTCAGATATTAGTAAATATCAGTCATTTGCTTAATTGTTGTTGTTTTGGGGGTTTTTTTTGTTTTTTTACTGAGCATTTACTTTTAAGAATTACATTTTCAACTAGATAAAA
Organism: Sepioteuthis lessoniana; assembly: GCA_963585895.1. NCBI lineage: Eukaryota > Metazoa > Mollusca > Cephalopoda > Myopsida > Loliginidae > Sepioteuthis > Sepioteuthis lessoniana. The sequence continues at coordinate 5,426,860 of OY757914.1, read as the reverse complement.
TTTACTCATTTGATGTATTTCATTAGTCTTTCCCTCCTCCAATCACTAAGATGTCGATTATCACCAATTGTTGATGAATGATTTTGGGGACTTACAGTGTAACTGTTTCATAAAAAATATTTCTTTGTTGTTTTATTCTAGTGAAGCAATCAAAGAAAATTTTCTTTATGAAGTTGTTGATTTTCTTTCTGATTCTTCTAACAGACCAAATCTCAACTGTCTCAATCTTTCAGAATTTTAAAGGTTTCCCTCTTTCACTGTCACATTAACAGTTCTTGTTACAACAGCATTTTTTTTTTTTTCAATTTCTTGTACTATTCAGTCAATTTGATATTTTCCAAATTTTTTTTATATCAAAGATACTTGGGTCCACAATTTCAGTCTAATGCTTTTCTAACATAAAATAAGACCAGACCAAAATTTGACAAAAACATTTTATTGCTAGAAATCTTTTTTTTTTTTGTCGGGGAGGGAAATATTTTAGTTAGATTTGCTTTATCATTTGTTATTAAACTTCACATAAGTAAAAGATCTCCCCGATAAAATCAAATGGGAATTCTTATAAGCTGTATTCATATCCATACTATTGTATGGTTGAACCACTTGATCTTGAATCAAACACTCTGAGAAAAAATTAGATAGGCATGATACAATGATGCTGCATGTTGTTTTGAACAAATCCTGGAAGCAACACTCCACAAAATAATAGCAGTATGGCCACCTATCACCCATCTCACAATCATCCAAGTAAGATGAACTAGACCTGTTGGGCACTGATGGAGAAGTCAGGATGAATTTATAAGTGACATTCTCCTACTTATATTCTTCATTTGTCTGCAAACACTGGATGCTGCCTTGAGGACTTGCTAAAAGCAATGGCTGTAAGAGATCGATGGTGAGATTCAACACATTATGATAATGTATGAATTTAACTACAGTGAATATTTGTAAATGTTTGAGATTTTTTTAAAAAAAAGAAAGAAAAAAAGTGATTTTTTTTTTTTTTTCAAATCTTTATATTTCTATCGCTTTCTAATTTAAAAGTACTTTCATTATTTTGTAAAATTTGATTATCTCTACTTGTATATAGAATGGGTTCTAAACAATAATGATTAAAATTACATGCAAGGGTCAAAGAGATATTGTAGCAAAGGAAACAAATCTATAAATTTTGTCAAATGGTTTCTTGCTTTTTGTGAAATTGAATTACAAAAAATTATATTTGAGGAAAACATTTCTCTAGCTATGTGAGCCAAAGATGTGTGTGTGTATGTGTGTGTGTGTGCATAAATTTACAAACTGGAAAAATAGAATGGTTTTTATCCATGAGTTATTCAAACTAATATCTTTTCTGCTTTTACTTCCCTGTTAGTATAGTTAAAATATGTTGACTATCCCTTGCAGAGAATTGAGACCCCTCTCCACACCAATAAGAAAATGTGTCTTAGGTATAACATTGGTTTGGTTTGGTTTTATCGCATATCAACCATTGTAGCTTATTTAATCCTAAATCCATTTTTATACATATAAGCAATTCAGTTTAGCATACAAAAACACTTCAATTTCAAACAATTCAGTTTAGCATAAGTACACAGTTTAAATGTCAAAACAGTCTTATGCTAAACTGAATTGCTTGAAATAAGGACGCAGTTTAGTTCTATTTGACCCATAGCTAGGGCCCTATCAGGTGCTACCACTCTGGTTCAGAGTGGATATGGGAGTGATGGCAATGAAAAAGCACTCCGCATTTCCCAAAGCTCCAGCATTACTGTAACCTCACCATCAGATTGTTTAATGTCATAAACAGGATACTCGTTGAAGGAGGGGTCTTGCTTCTTTGCAGAGAAGCAGTCTGTGTATTCTACAGCCCCAGCCAACTGGGCAAGTATGACATTAAATTGATCTGATGGTAAGGTTTCAGTTCTAGAGATCTGGAGAATGTCAAGTGCCTTTTCATTAACATTACTCCCAGGTCCACTATGATCTGGAGTGGTAGTACTTGTTAGAGTCCTATCTACAGGTCAAAAAGATCTGTATAAAAAAATATTTGTATTCAATAGTACCTTGTAAAAAAACAAAAAAAAACATTAAAAAACAACTACACAAAAAAATGTAAATATGAACGTGCAATGAAAATGATTCCCTAACCTCTTGGCATAAAATAACTATTGATGTTTTGACATGCTGTTAATATCTATCATTTACTGGTTTTATTCCTATATTCTATCAAACCATAGACAGAGGGAAGATAGAGTAAATACTACTAGCATATGGTCTCCCCAAAGAAATTGTTACAGCCGTAATGATGCTTTATAGAATAACAAAAGCAATAATTCACTCACCTGATGGAGACAGATTTCTTTGACATTGTTGCTGGAGTTTTGTAAGGAGATACATTTGCACCATATTTGTTTAGAATCTGCCAAGACAATGTACTTCAAATGTCAATAGATCTGATAAAAGAAAATGGCTTTATGCTAAAAAAAAAAACAAAAAAAAACGAGAAGATATCCTGCAGAAACTATTACAGATGCAGACTATGCAGATGATCTAGCACTTTTTATGAATACATCTTCCCAAGCTGAATCCTTACTGCATAGCCAAGCGCAAGCAGCAGGGGAAATTGGTCTTCATGTAAATGCAAATAAAATAGATTACATGTGTCTTAAATGAAAAGGATCCATCTCCACACTGAGTAGCAGACCAGTTTACATAACTTGGCAATAATATTTCCTCTACTGAAAGTGATTTTAAAATACATCTAGCAAAGGTGTGGACTTTTATTAGTAGGTTATTGATCATATGGAAGTCTGAGCTATTTGATAAAATAAAATGGGATTTCTTCCAAGCTATGAATGTGTTAGTACTGTTGTATGGATGCACCGTATGGTTGTTAGCTAGATGTATGGAGAAAAGGCTAGATAGGAACAACACAAGAATGCTACATGCTGTTTTGAACAAATTCTGGAAGCAACACCCAACAAAACAGCAGCTGTATGGTCACTTACCTCCTATCTCAAAAACCATCCAAGATGAACAAGACACATAGGACTCTTCTGAAGAAACAAAGATAAACTCATTAGCAATGTTCTTCAATGGACACTGACATATGAACATGCCAGTGTTGGCCAACCAGCAAGAACTTACATCAGCTCTGTGCGGATACAGGATACAGTTTGGAAGACCTGGCAGGAGTGATGAATGGTGCGAATGGGTGGAGAGAGGGAAATCCATGCTGTCAGTACAATATAATGATGGATAATAGGGATGGATGAGATGAGAGTCAGGGAAATCCATGCTGTCTGTACAATATAATAATGGATGAGGAGAGAGAGAGAGAGAGAGGAAAATCCATGCTGTCAGCACAATATAATGATTACTATGTTGATCAGTGGCATATAGTGGTTCTTGTCATAAGGGTGTGTTACTCTACTCTGGCAAAAGTATCCCTAAATGATTCATCCAAGGACTTATCTTTATAAATAAGTAAATATTTTCAGCATCCTTATATTATTTTACTAAGTGTAGCTTAATTGTAGCACAATGCTTGAAGTTTGAAACACCAAGTGAGCATCAAGGTCACTAAAAATTGTCTGATAGTGCACTAATATTACATCTCATAAGTTTCCTTACAAATTATATGGGAGAATCTCCATGGTGTAATGGCTAACATGCTGGACTGCCACTTTGAAGGGAGTTTAAACACTAATCAAGCTATCACACTCACTTTCTAAAATTAAATATGGTTTTTATCTTTTTTTTTCCCCCTTAAAATATTTTTTCTATTATTAATTGCCCAGCCAGCCGGGGCTGTAGGATACACCGACTGCTTCTCTGCAGACGGGTAAGCCCCCCCCCCCCCGTCGGGTGTCCTGGATATGCCACTAGCTTCATTGCCATCACTCTCAAGACTACTCTGGCTCAGAGAGGTAGCACCTGAACAGGTCCTATCTCTGGGTCAAATAGAACTGTTTTTGACATTAAAACTGTGTACTTATGCTAAACTGAATAGTTTAAAATAGAACTGTTTTGGCATTTAACTGTTTGTAAACAAAAAAACTCTACTTATACTAAAGTGAATTGTTTGAAATTTAATTTGGTGTTAAATGACTCAAAAAGGGTTGATATGCTGTAAAACAAAACAACCAACCTTCAATTATTAAATTCATTCATTTAAAGCATCTATACATAGAATTTTTTTACTACAAAGCATAATGTGTGCTAATGGAATGTCATTCACTCTTTGGCCCTTATTTTTGTCGCTCTCCCATTAATCTGTCATCCACACAATATCATATATATATATATATATATATATATATATATATATATATATATATATAATACAACTAGCTGTGGTGGGGTGCAATGCTATTTCAGAATCACTTCGAAAATTATATTGAGTGAACTTGATTATTATTATAAATTCACTATAACAAGTGGGTGTGCACAACTAGAATGTACATCCTAACAGTATTTTTCCCATTTGCCATACTTATTCTTTTTAGAAAAATTAAACTTTTAAAAAGATGTTTTCATTATAAGAGATAAAGTTTATTCTATTTTTTTTTTTTGTTTGATTTTTCAATTTTTTTTAAATAGCCATATTTTTTTTTTTTTTTAATAGGCTTTTTTTTTATTTTTTTTTATCAAAATTGTTCTGCATTATTAGTGTTTGAAGTTGATTGATTTCTCAAGAGATGTAACTTTTTTTTGCCATTACAATTGCTGCATTCTATTTCTAAGAATGCCATCATTTTAGCAAATGGTTGCCTTGACTAAAAGAAGTTGTTCACTGGCAGCTATTTCAGAATAACTCAATATCCTTTGGGGAATTATTGAAGAGTTCACCTGACAGCCATTTGCTTGTCTAAATTTATGACTACTTCAAGACTTTTTCATTTGACAATGAAATTTTGCCTCTGCTTCCGGCTTCTCCAAACAGAGATGGGAAACATTTAATAACTGAAGAAAAAGGCAGACCAAAATTACAACCAATGGCAACTAATTGATATTTGATAAAAAGTAGCATTTCTAAAGATTGTCTTTACATTCATTTGTTGCTTCACAACTTCTTTTGTTATTATGTGCTGGCACAAAATGAAAATCCTCATTGTCAATGGACTGAAAAACGCATTTATAGAAATGTGATTCAAAATATTATAACTATAATTTAATGACAACCTATAATAATGGTCATCTGGTTGGAAGGTGAGTTGTAATGATTGCCTTATGACAGATAATGGTTCTAAGAATTATTCTTAAATTTGTATATCCAAATTCTTACAAACAATTCATAATTTCTCTAGTTGTGAGAAGAGTCAGTAACATTCCAAGGTTTGTTCAGATACCAGAACTGTGTTCATTATTTGTAAAGAGATAATCTCATATCAACAAAACAAAGGAATTCAGTCGTCCAATTCGGAATATCCAATTCTTTTTAGTAGCTTACAAGACTAAGTTGATCGATGCAACCTCTTACTTGAGGGGTAACCTCGGATTATGCAAGGCTTGATTTATATATCTTCATATTCCATTTATTACCTGATAATTAAGCCAAAAGAAGTTTTTATTTGTTAAAATATTAACACAGGTCGAACAAAAAAAAAAGTAAAGTTCTATAGTAGAAAATATTGGTGATTAAATCATAAGATTCATGGTGTTGTTACATCTCATGAGTCTCAGTGTAAAGTGTTGATTTCTGTTTTAATTTTGTAAGTCAACCAAAGCCAGGTGCAGCATTATGAATTTTTCTTTGGTATTCTCATATTATTATTATTGTTGTTATTTATTTGTTATGCCTCTTTGGGCATCTCATGTTGTTTTACACCCTTCTCACATCAACCTTAAAATAATCTTTTCACAGAACACATACTCTATTAATACGAATCAAATTATGTTAAGTAATTCATCTGATGGTTCCCAAAAATGTCCTCTTAAATTTTTTTTCTTACTATTATTCTTGAAATCATCCAATTTAATCTTTTTATATTTTTGCATTTTTTGATTTGATAAAGCAATTTATTTCAAAAATACATTACTCTGTTAGCAAAAAGTCTAATTGAGTAATAGACTTAATTTTTGAAATCTGCCTTGATAATAAATTTCTATTTTGAGGAGAAATATGGAAAAAAATGCTTACTATAATTAGAAATTCCATTAATTATTTTGAAAGTTTCAATTAGATCATCTCTCAATCTTCTTTATAGTAAAGTAGTTAATCCTAATTTCTCGAATCTCTCCTTGTAAGTATGATTTTTTATTCTTCTTTGTGTACTTTCCAATTTCAATATTACTCTGGAATTTCCATGTCAAGATATTTGAACCCAAGCCCAAACCTTGTTCGTGTAAATGGCTGTCCTTGTTGGTCAAAGAGACCGCGTTTGGCATGTTCAGAGCAAACTTGGGTTGTCAGCTAATGAAAACCTGATGATAGTGGTGGCGGAGCAGTACCAAAATTCCGCTTATGCAAATGACCCGTATCTTGCATAAGCGAGTTTTCATCTTTACATACGACAACAAATTTCTGCTTCGGCAGCAAAATAAAATAAAACCGAATTTGATGGAAGTGAAAGAGGCAGCTGCAAGACAGAAGAATAAAAAAGAACAATGATGAAACTGATTTCGCATGTTGATTTACAAAGACATTTTTGATAATTCGATTCAATTTCATAAATGCCCAGACGGCTGGGCTGTAAATACACCGACTGCTCTTCTGCTGAGGGGTAAGACCCCCCCCTCGAAGAGTGTCCTGATATGACGCTAAAATATCCGATGGTGAGGTTCCAGTGATGCTGGAGCTTAAGGGAATCCAGAGCACCTCTGCATTGCCATAGCTCTCAGGTCTACTCTGGCCCAGAGTGGTAGCACCTGATGGGGCCCTATCTATGGGTCAAATAGAATTAAACTGCGGACTTATACTCAACTGAATTGTTTGAAATAGAACTGCTTTGATACTCTGCGTATCTTAGCTAAACTGAATTGTTTGAATTTGAACTGTTTGACTAAACTGAATAAGGTGAAATAGAAATGTTTTTGACAATTAAACTGTACTTACATTTAAACTGTGTACTTAGACTAAACTGAATTGTTTAAAATGGAACTTTTTTGACATTTAACTGTGTTAAACAAAATCTATACTTATACTAAACTAAATTGTTTGAATTAGAACTGTTTGATTAAACTGTGGGTACCTTGAAATAGAAATATTTTTGACAATTAAGCTGTGTACTTATGCTAAACCGAATTGTTTGAAATAGGACTGCTTCCTTGTATAAAAACTGATTTAGCATTAAATAACCTATAAAGGTTGATATGTCATAAATCCCAAACAATCAATTAATTTCATAATCTACACATTTCTCAAACAATTTACAAATTGCAGTGATAAAACTTTCATTTGATAAGTATTTTGATATTTTTGGGTGTATTTCATCTGGTCTCTTTCTTTTACTAACATCCAACTTGGATAATGATAGTTTTGTCTTTAGCTTTTATTTTTAATTCACCCTTAATGTTTTGTATCTTCCTCAACAATATTTCTGTAGTGTACCAAACTCTTTCATATAAGGAACAGATTGAAAAAAAAATGTTCTTAGTACACCTGCTAATTCATCAGTGTTCGTTTATTCACCTGTCTTATTTTTACTCTACTAATGTTTTTAATGAATTTTAGTTTCATTTTGTTATTTAATCCTAATTTGTTTGTGTGATGTTGCTTTTGCTTGTTCTGCCTAACACAAAGATTGAACTCACAACCACCAGGTGAATTGCAATTTGTAATTAACACTTATATTCATTCAGGAACTTTGCCAAGGAAGACTTCAAGGTACAAAACTTTGACTATTATTATTGGGACCAAAATGAGGACTACAATCATAGAAATTTGTGTTTAATGATTGAAAATCCTCATCTCAGAAATTCAGTTCCTACTTCGGCTGGTTTGATCTCTGACTTCCTTGAATCGTTTACAGTTTATGAAATGAATCTTTTCATTCTATTTCTCTTCTTTTCTTAATGCATATAATTCTTTATATGCTTCTTTCTTTAAATTGAGAGGGAGGGTATATAATTGCAATACTTAGGAAGGGTGGAGGGAGAAAACGGTTTTAAGGTTTGCTTAGCTTTTTTGACGGGTTTCTTCTGAGATTTCTGTTCTTTTACGGGCTAGCGGGATTCTGTAGAGCTTGGCTCATCTGTTATCTCCAGTCCAACATGGTTCTACTTCTTTTCCCAGAGTTTTTGGCTATAGCATCAACACATCTTGTCACAGCGACTGCTGTCCCAGAACTACCATTTCTTTTCACCGGTTAGGTACCCGGGAGTTTGTTTGGCATCAGGTCAGCACGTCCTCTCACGGCGACCTGCGTCCTAAAAGCTGAAATTCTTTATCCCTAGTTCCTCTGACAAAAAGGGTACTACTTTCGGCGCTAAGGCTTCGGCCAATCATTTGGCTTCTTTCTTCCTCCTCCACCTCCCCCTTCCATGCTATTCATTCAGGCTACTATTACGACCTCTATATCCCCTTCTCTGTCCAACCAACTTGGGGTTATGGGATGCAGATAGCTTGACCTCTATTTCCAACTGCCTCAGCGGTCAGTCGCAGGGCAGTTTGTTCAAACACAGACGGGGAAGGGAAATTAAATCTTGCTTCTTTCCTCTCGGTGGCATATCACGTGACACTATCTAATAGAAATAATTTTCAGATGGATCTATCTGACCCATAGATGAGACCCTAACAAGTACTACCACTCTGGGTCAGAGCGGACATAGGAATAATGTCAAGGAGGGTGTACTCTGCATTTGTTAAAGCTCCAGAACTGTAGCCTCATCATCAGATACAGTTTTGTGTCATACTCACATACCTAGGACTTTTCTTATTTTGGAAGGTGGAGTCTTACCTATCTGCAGGAGATACACTTAAGATATTCTAAGCAAGATGGGTAGATTTTGAGAAATTAATCTGGTTCTCCTGGAGCAACTTATTCAACTTTGTATCTTGGAAGCAACTGATGACTTATTAATAACCCTGATTGAATCCTTAAAAAGTCTAAGAAGAAGTTTCTTCTTAGCACCTAAAAGAATTTTGCTGTTAAATAACAATATCAATATTACATTATCAGTTGAATACTATCCTGTTTTGACACATGACTACCAACAGCTGAGAATCAATATTCTATCTATCTCAAAAGACAAACATTTATCTGGGGAAACAAAGAATGTTTTGAGCAAAAATATCTAATTTCATTCTTTTTAAAATGTCAAAACAGATCATTACATTATTCTGCAAATTGTTTGGACTAATATTCTCAGAGGATGAGGATATCAGTCAGAACAACTTGAAGAATAATGATTTGTCGCAGAATTTTAGACAATTTATTTGATTGAAAAAACTTTTTTTTATATTATTTACACTTTTGTTTTAATATAGACACTATCAGCCAAAAGTATTTGGCCACCCTCAAATATTTTCATTTCTCATCCTAAAAGTGTGATTTTTAATGAAACAAGTTAAGCACCACAATGGTTTTATTTATTATACTGAATAAAAGCCTTTCTGAGCCTCATTAAATGCAAATTAACGCAAAAGACTTCTTTAAAATTTTGATTCATCAAAATGTTACCCCCTTTGGCCACTATCACTGATTCACAGGTTCTCAGCATTCTTTCCACCAAAGACTGGCTATAGACTGAAGATAGTTCTGCCCTATTTTCCTGCAACAATTGTCAGAGGTGAGCTACATTTGTTGATTGTTTAGCTTTGACTCATCGATCAAGTTCTTCCCACGCCAGTTCAATGGGATTTAAGTCTGCTAACTGCACCAGCCAAGACATCAGTTGAAGAACATGCTGTTCCTCTTTGCTTCTAATGTACCTCTGGCAGAGTTTACTAATATGTTTTGAGTCATTATCTTGCATGAGTACAAATCCTTGACCTGCAAGCTGACTTTGCAATTGGAAAAAGCCCCTGACACTCATACAAACACACCATAAAAGAGCTTCCTCCATGCTTTTACAGTTAGTGTGATATAGGAGGTTGCAGCTCTTTCACATTCATTTGGCCACACATAGACCTTTCTATTTGACCGAAAGATTTTGAACTTTGATTCATCAATCGAAAGAACTTTATTCCACTGCTCCATTGTACAGTCTTTGTGCACTTTGGTCCACTGGAGCCTTTTGACATTGTTTTGCTTCCTCAACAGAAAATTCTTGATTACAATTCTGCCATATAGGCCTGCTTCACAGTCTTTTCACAGTGAGTGTTGATACATATTTTTTCATGACATTGATTCAGTTGTGCAGTGATGTTTGGAGCAGTCAGCCTTCCATTATGTAAGCTAGTGACTGATGAAATTGTCCACTGCATAAGTTAAACAGGTTGTATCTAGCCAGCAGTAATTCAACACAATATAGTCTAATGCGAGTTCAAATGATGGTATAATGTAACTTTGGGAAAACGTTTTATTAATGCTTAGTACGAAAAAAAAAAAACACCTTGAAATCAATTTTTCAAAAGATACTTAGTTATACTAAGGTCAAAATTACTGAGAAAAACTTGTATTTAGTATAATAAAAACATCAGTGCTTAACTTGTTTCATAAAAAGTAACACTTTTAGGATGAGAAATAAATTTTTTTAGGGTGTCCAAATACTTTTGACTGGTAGTGTGTGTGTGTGTGTGTGTGTATATATATATATATATATATATGTATGTTTTTTTTTCTACATCATACAACGTGTGAAAGCACATGCAATACCCTGCCTTCATCAGACGCCAACCAGGGTGATAACACAGTTTCGGTAGCTCAAGGTGGTACTGCCACTTCTTGCGCTACCAAGCAGCTTTTGCCACCAGACAGGGTATTTAAAAGAAATATATATCTATATATACGCCAGATCAACTAAAAGCAGACATTACTTTGGACGTTCATTCATCTTCATTTTAGTGCAGTTTGTAATTTAAAAACACATTTACTTTCGGCCATTGATGTCATAGCAACCATTTCTTGATTTTGCGTAATCACACGGGAATGGTGTTTCCGCATGCATTTCATTCATGTTAAAATCCCTTCTATATCCGTCATCTATTTGGTTCGTTTTCCTTCAGTTTTATCTTTTTCATGCATTACTACACAAAAGCACTTGAGACAAACGTCATATATAATTCTGCTAAAAGATGATATTTGTTGATTAATGGGGCCCTTAAGATGGTGAATAAAAAGAAAGCTCCTGGTCTAAGTTTGTCCAAGTAGCTATCTGATTACCCTTGGGCCACTAAATTCTTGGCTTGCTAGGAACGTCTCCAGGACGCTGACTCAGCAATGGGCTTGTGAATACTGTGGTGGTAATCCTGATTCATAAGCCCATCATTCGATTTACATTCTCCAGTAGGAGAATTACGTTGTTTGCACCAGCACATCTTGTGGATTCATGACCCTCGCAAGCTGTTGAATTTTCTGCCGCAATCACACGTTGTAGCCGGGTACATATCCAGATCATTACCATATGAGTAAGTATGATGGATGATATATTCTCCCTCCCTGCTACAGACACCCTGAGGGCATTTTTCTTTCATTGTACTATCTATATTTGTTAAATTCCTGTTTTTCCAGGATGTCACTCCAACTTTCTAAAGAGTTATCTTGCTTTCCAGAGAGTCTTGGTGTTCAAATTTTCATCATACAACGTGTGAAAGCATGTACGATACTCTGCCCTCATCATTTTTATATATATATATATATATATATATATATATATATATATATATTTTGAAATATTTGTAAATCAAGAGTGCTTAATATCTGTGATAGAGCATATGTAGATCTTGGTTAGGATAACTTAGATACAAATAACACCCCTTGGTGATTGTCAGTTTCTTGCCTATGTAATCATTTTATATATATATATATATATATATATATACACACACACACACATTTTTTGTTTGATCTAAAGAAGTCATACCCAGTTGGTTGGGGCTGTAGAATACACAGGCTGCTTCTCTGCAGAGGGGTAAGACCCCCCCCTCCAATGAGTGTCCTAGTGGTAGCACCTGATAAGGGTCCTATCTATGGGTTAAATAGAACTAAACCATGGTTTGTATTTACTGTTTTTGGCATTTAGACTGCATACTTATGCTAAACTGAATTGCTCAAAATAGAACTGTTTTGACCTCTGAACTTTGTACTCATGCTAAACTGAATTATCTGAAATAAAAAATTTTTGACATTAACTCTGTGTATTGCCCAGTCGATTGGGACTGTTGAATACACCGAGTGCACCTCTGTAGTGGGGTAAGACCCCCCTCCCACGAGTGTCCTGGATATGACAGTAAACAATCTGATGGTGAGGTTCCAGTGATGCTGGGGCTTTGGGGAATGCAGAGCACCTCTTTATTACCATTGCTCCCGGGTCCACTCTGGCCTGGAATGGTAGGTTTTGATAGGGCCCTATCTATGGGTTAAATAGAACTAAACTGCCTATTATGCTAAACTGAATTGTTTGAATTAGAACTGTTTGACTAAACTGAATAGCTTGAAGTAGAAATGTTTTTCACAATTAAACTTTGTACTTATGCAAAACTGAATTATTTGAAATGGAACTGTTTTTGACTTTGAAACTGTACTTATGCTAAACTGAATTGTTTAATGTAGAACTATTTTGACATTTAAATGTGTGTAAACAAAATCTATACTTATACTAAACTGAATTAGAACTGAATAGCTTGAAATAGAAATGTTTTTGATAATTAAACTGTGTACTCATACTAAACTGAATTGTTAGAAATAGAACTGACTATTGGCATGAAAATGGATTTGGTTTTAAATAACCTACAAAGGTTGATATGCCATAAAACCCAACCAACCAACCAACCTGAAGAAGTTCTGTTAATTTTTTAGAGCATTGATTTATATCAATGCTTTTAACAGGATGGAAATAAATTTATCTCAATATAATTGATTGTTTTTTTGGGGGGGGTTGTTTGTTTTTTTAAGAGAAAATTATTTGCTCTGGATTTTATTTACATTGAGCTCTCTACCAGGATTATTTAAATTTAATATTCTATTTTTGAATATTTTATTGGTCTTGATTGGAATTATTCCCTACTCCAGATTTACTGGATTGAATAATATCTTTTATATATAATTTCAATGTCTGCATGTGTAACATACAGTATATAATGGTATGTAAAATTACCTCAATTTCATCTGGGAATTTAAACAAACACTTATTGACTGTATGTTAAATGAGACTAAAGCTTCATCCAAGTTGTTCATTGGGTTCTTTCCTAAAGAAATTTCTTATTGACCCCAATTAGGATCAAATTACACTAGTGAATTCATTTACAAGATGATGTTGTTAGCCATTTGTATAATAATGTGGTACTGCATTTGGGCAACATGTATTCATTGATAAGTGTGTGTGTGTACAAATCATTTAAAAACATTTTTCGTCAATTAAGAAAGCAGTTAAATGCTGGCCAGCAGAGCAGTATAAAAGAATTTATATTTATCACCTCTTTATGTTACTTGGGTTTTATGGCATATTAACCTTTTTAGGGTATTTAATGACAAATACTTATTATACCCATGCACACACACACACACACACACATATATATATATATATATGATTTGTAAATGAATAGTTTGCTTGTAAGGTCATTTGTTTGCACATAGATAAATGATTTCAATTATTGCTATCCAACACTAATTCAATTTGATATTAATCATTTGTTTGCACACAGTTAAATAGTTTCAAGTAATTCCATCAAACAATAGTTCTATTTACTCTCAGTTAAATGGTTTCAATCATTGCTATCCAACACTAATTCAATTTGATATTATTCATTTGTTTGCACGCAGTTAAATAGTTTCAAGTACAGTAAATCAGTATGCTGGTTTTATGATTAAAATTTTCATGTATTAGATATACAATCCTCTGATATATAGCCAAGTTGACTGGGGCTGTAGAATATACAGATTGCATCTCTGCAGAGGAAGAAGAAACCTTCTCTCAACTCGTGTCTTGGATATGACATTAAACAATCTGATGGTGACGTTCCAGTCCTGAGGCTTTGAGGAATGTCGAGTACCTCTTCATTGCCATTACTCCATGGTTCACTTTGATCCAGAGTGGTAGCACCTGATAGGGTTCTATCTATAGGTCAAATAGAACTGTTTGACTATTTAAACTATGCAAACAAGTGACTTATGCAAAATCAAATTGTTAGAAATAGAACACTTTCACCATTTAACTCTGTGTAAACAAAGTATTGTTTAATTGAATTGTTGTCAGTGATACATAGCAATACTTGGAACCATTTAAGTATGTGTAAGTAAAACTATTAGTGTGGAATACTTGTTTACCTGTATACAAAATTGAATTATTGGTATTACATAGAAATACTTGGAACCATTTGACTGTGTGCAAATGAATGAATAGTGTTGAATAGAATAATTAATGTTAAATAGCAATACTTGAAACCACTTCAGTGTGTGTAAATAAATGGTCAATTAAATAGAAATATTTATGTTAGATCACAATAATTGAAATCATTTAACTGTATAGAAACAATAGCATTACTTGTGTGCATATGAATTAGTTCTAACTGATTTAAAAATAAAATTACCAACAAACTATTCACTCACAAATGATATATGTATAATCATTTAATTGTGTATGAACAAATGACTGACGTTGAATTGTTGCTCTTACATAGCAATACTTGAAATCATTAAGCCCTGTTCAAACAAATAATTTATAGTAAATAGCATTATTCCAGTTAGAAATACTTGAAACCATTTAACTGTCTACACAAGAATGAGCTTGGTTTCATTTAAAAATGTTATCTACAAAATGTGTTTACTCCATATAAAGGAGTACATAAGAGAAAAATCACTTATGAGTTCTTCCTTTCTTCTCCAGCAGTGTCCCACATGTCTTGTTTGTCTTCCTTGGATGGTTTGTGAGATGGGTGGCTAGTGACTATACAGTTGCTATTTTATGGGGTGTTGCTTCCAGGATTTGTTTTAAACAGCATGCAGCATTGTTCCCATCTTACTTTTCCTCAATGCTTTGTTTTCTGGGGTTTTTTTTAGTGTCCATGTGGTGCATCCATATGGTAGTATGGATACAACTACAGCTTGGAAGAAATCCCATTTTATTTTATTGGATAGATTAGACTTCCATATGATTGATAACCTATGAACAGCATTCCATGCCTTTGCTAGGCATATGTTGACATCATTTTTGGTAGATGAGATTTTGCTGACCTATTTGAGAAGTTTGCCACTTAGAGAGGAAATGGCTCCTTTTTAAAATATATATATATATATATATATATATATATATCCTGTTTTATTGGCATCCCTGTAGATACCAATGCCTCCTGCTGCTTTCTCTAGGCTATACAAAAGGGATTCTGATTGGACTTATGTATTTGCAAGAAGCACTAGATCATCTGCATAGTCTGCGTCTGTCATAGTTTTTATGGAATATCATCTGCTTCTTGCCTTTTTCAATGTGAAACCATTTTTTTATTAGATCTATGAATGTTAG
The DNA here is from genome assembly GCA_963585895.1 of Sepioteuthis lessoniana. Classification (NCBI taxonomy): domain Eukaryota; kingdom Metazoa; phylum Mollusca; class Cephalopoda; order Myopsida; family Loliginidae; genus Sepioteuthis; species Sepioteuthis lessoniana. The sequence goes on along the minus strand of OY757914.1, from coordinate 5,411,296 downwards.
AAGTATGTAATCTTGGCAGATTATCTCCTTACAGGATTCTCATGACAATGTTGAAGAAGTCTCGCAGGTGAACAAATTATTGCTTTCATGTATTTGTAAAGCATCATTATAGCAGTAACAATTTCCTTGGGAAGACCATATGCAAATAATATTTGCTCCATCTTTCCTCCATATTGAATTGAATGCCTTGGAGAAATTTGCAAATGGGAGTGTTGCCTTATGATTCTTTGCTCGTACTTCTTTGATAATTTGACAGATTGTCAGACTCTGTGAGATTGCAGAGCTATTCCTTTGAAAGCTGTTCTGATTTTTCCTAAATATTTTCTTGACTTTGGTTTGAGAAGCAGAGCATTATGAACTTTAGCAGTGAGAGTTATGCCTCTATTGTTCTTAGTGATTCTGTGATCACCTTTCTTGGAGAAAGGGAAATGTGAAAAATTGGGATGAAGATCGCCACTCACCTCAGCACAAACATCAGCGCATATGCTCTGCATGCAATTTTGTCTTTATTTTTTAACTGGAAAAAACATGGCTGTCCTGAGCGAGCTTATATTGCAAATGGTCACGTATTTTCATGCCGGCAGTCGCGTAAAACCACGGAAAGTGAAGATATGCATGCAAATGAGGGCAGGCAGAAAAGAACTTAAAAAACAATGAATGTCGTCACTTGGTGCCTTTTTTTTGCATTTGTGTTTGGATACGAATTGATTAGAGAAGAAGCAGCGATCAGTTTAAGGAGACAAAGGAGAGGATAAGTGTTGAATATGAAAGGAAGTTTTTGGTCAGACATTGCAGTTTTTGTCATTGAGAGATGTGACAACAACTTTTCCAGGCACAGGAAGGATGCAACCTTTCATCTATTTCTTTCTTGTGTTTTCTTTATAGACTGCATTGCATAATCGGAGAAGTATGTTATCAAATGTCCTTGTCTTCTAAACTTCAGTGGTATTTCATCAAAGCTTGCAGCTTTCCTATTAACTTTTTTTTTTTTTTTTTTTTTCAAATATTGCGTCTAGTTCTTCCTCTGTAAATTGTCTTAGTTTGATGTCTAGTTGGCCGTTAATAATTTTTGGATAGGTTTGTCAGTAATTTCAGGAGTGTTTTAAGCAGATTCATGAAATATTTTTTCCCCACATGTGAAGTTTTTCTTCTTGGCTGGCAGTTTATAGTTTTGCTCTCAGGGTGCTCTTCCTTCTGTTTACTTCAGTTACTGTCTGCCATGTTATTCATGATTGTTTATCTTCTACTGTTAGTTCTCTCTGGGCTTATGCTTCTGCACATTGGCATTAGTTGTTTTTTATTTAATTAACTTAAGAAAAAGCATCCTTATTTATCTCCTTTCTTTCTGACTACTAGTGATTCCTATGGGATTCTACATTTGTCTCTTAGTTTGCTTGTATGCACTCTGCTGCTGCTTCCATGTGAGTGGTAACAAGATTTTCATATTCATCATTCAGAGTTTGTCTTTCAGATGTCTCTTGAAGAGTATCAAATTTGTTTCTCACAATTATCATATATTTATTGCTTATATCTCTATTGATAAGGAGCTGTCATCATGTGTGGTTTTTGACTGGTTGTTTCTCATTTCTGTGGAAACTTTAAAAGAGGGAGTATACCTCACAGTTCTATGTATCTACTTATTTATGAATATATGATCTATCTGTGCTTTAACATTTTGGGGTAGGTATAGATTCATTGTTTTGTTTTTTTTTCACTTTTTTGGTATTTAGTGTTTACGCATAAAAGACTGTTCTTGAGTAAAAAGAAAAAATATCTGCTAGATATTTGCCATTTCTATTTGGCAAGTTGTATAAGCTAAATTTATCATTTTCATTTTGGCCTATTTGTGCATTCATGTCTCCACCAATGATTAGAATGTTTTGAGCAAAGGAAGATAGATAGCCTGTTATAGAAGGTTGAGATATCTGATTCATCTCTTGCATTGGTGGATTGTAGCAAGCGACAATCATAGTGCAGAGGTTGCCATTAAATGTAACATACATAATTCTCAGTTGGGTTCTCTTAATACAACTTAGTGATTTTAAGGCACAAGGACTAAGAAGTAGTCCTACATCTCTTATGGTGGTATTAACTGAATTTTTCCAGAGAGAAGATGAGACAAATGTCCAACCATTACCAATATCATGGTATTTTAAGTCTAGTTCACTATGGTGATAACTATGTTTTAACACACACATAATGTCTATATTATGCTTGACTGCCGATACCATAAGTTCAGGTAATTGGCTTATTGTACTTTGTCTTAATGTTAAAAATTGCTATGCTAACAATGTTTTTGCATCTAAGTTAGGTTTGGGCTCTGTATCTGATTTTCCAAACACTACGGCTAGAGGTTCAACCACAGTAGAATCCACCCTTGAAGGGCCATCTAGTTTGGATGTTCAATTTTATGGACTGTTTTTTCTCTCATAGATAGACATCACCTTTAGAGATGAGTTTCAGCAGTTACTTGACTGAACTATTTGATCCTACCATTGTCTAATGAAGCTCTTCTACCCAGCATCTGGTGAAATGCGCTGTTGATCCAACTTTGGATTCATCCACCTTACATCTTGTCCCCCATGCTGCATCCCCTTTTTTTTGTGGGGGGGGGGTATATATATGCTTGTGTGTAGCTTGTAAAAAAACTTTCCTCCTTCAGTGACTTTTACCTAGTGACAAGCCAGGGCAGGATATCGAAGTGGTTATGGAGATGAGGTAAGAAAAAAAAAGTTATTCCTTCATTTTCTTTAGAGACTTTAATGCTTACGTTCTCTTTATTTAAAACAGGCGTCATAAAAGAACAATTGTTTACCGGACATTTTCACTTCTTAGAAACTAACTTATATTCTAAGAGAATAAAAAAAGTATGCTGCGTGTCCAAAGTCTAAATGAGTCGAACACTAATGTATTGGTCAGTTCAGTTTTTTTGGGGGGGAAGAGAGTGGATGATCATTAAGGCTACTAAGACATTTAAGCAAATACATAAAAAGATATGTATGGAAAAATTATGTTTAGAAAATGAAAATTTGAAGTATTGAATTAATGTAATGTTTCACTCAATTACAAGTTTTATCATCTAATGATTTTGAAAAAAATGATTATTTTTGAAAAGACGCTAAAATAAAAGTAATACATTCCAGAAAGCCAATTGATACAGACCTTTAAAATTTTGTTTGATTGGAATGTACTTTTTAATTCAGTACAAGACATAGGCAAAACAAATGACCTGTAATTGAATACAGTCATTTCACTATATCAAATAATCAGACAATGGCCTGATTTATTAATCATATCATTTTTTCTTGCAAGATTAATATTGAAATAAAATGCAATTCCACTTGATTTGACAGAAGTTAGTTTAGCATGAACTTATCTCCAACTTTCATGAATTATAAGGTACATTTTAGTTAGTATCATTAACAATATATTACTTCATGCAAAACTGTGATGTCTTTTAATTTATTAACCCTCCCATTGTTTTGAGAGCCACATAAAATAAAGGAGAAAATCTTGTGAAAATCTGCGATTCAACACCTACTTTGCCTTGAGCAATGAAAGGGTTAACATAAACGTAACTTTGAACAATTTTGATTCATACATTTTTAAAGATCCATAACTGTTAACGTTTCTCGATATATTGCCATAACAGCCTAGTAGGTAGTTTGGTTTTTCCAGTGTTCTTTTAAAAAATTAACTTTTTTTTTTTTCAATATCATTATCTGATCAAGCTTGTCAATGAGTGAAACAAATTAAATACTCAAACAAATTTTGGTTTTCTATTCGTAATTCATCCATTATGTCAAATATTTTATCAAATATAGTTATTCATATATACAGTGTATGTCTTGGTGTGTGTGTGTGTGTGTGTATATATATATCTCATCTGAAAATTTGACAAAATGAAGACCGATTCAAAGATGCTAATAAAATGACTACCAATTCTATATCTCAGATTTTTAGAGTTCTTAGATTTCCACCAATTATCTAATCAACATTCTGCTAGTATATTACTCTAAAATTCTTCCCAAGAAATAAAGAACATAAAAAAATAGCTAAACTTTGAGCCAATTGCAAATGGTGCAAGTCTGGATACAAAAATCAGTAATTCTGTAATTGATTCAAACAATTTAAAAAGTTTCTCATAATTTTGGGTGCAGAAAAAAAATCAAAAACATTATGGAAAGAATAAGCAAGAATAATGAGAGAAATTCTGAACAACCAGAATTTCCATTTAAATCTGAAAAACATTCTAAAAGTGAAAAATAAAAATGAATTTTAATGCATATAAAATTTATATGGAGATTTGAATTGCACTCACACATGCATACTGAAATACCAAAAAATTAGTGGCAGTTGCCTCATAAAATACAGGGTGTTTCAAAAAGTTTAATATTTAATATGTATAGAGTGTCACAGAAAAATTGATACCATTTCATATTCTAATAACTTGACCAATTCTTGTTCAAATGATATCAAATTTTAACAACACAAAATTCTTTGTTTAAGGTTTAAACACCTTTTCTTTTTCAGCGAACAGCATTTCTATACCTGAAAAGAAGAAAAACATAAAACAAAATTTTGAGTTGTTTCTACACATTCTGTTAGAATTTAAGATCGTTTGAACAAGAATTGGTCAAATTGTTAAAATACAAAATTATATCAATTTTTCTGAAACTCTTTGCACATCTCAAATGATACCCAATTTTTCTGAAAACCCCTCTGTGTGTATGTGTATATATATATATATATATATATATATATATATATATATATATATATATAGAGAGAGAGAGAGAGAGTATTATTTGGTCCAGTTAAACTGGAGTTAGGAGTTGTCCATCAGGACAAGTAAACTATTCAAGAGTGAACATTTAAATTTTCCTGGTAAAGAGCTCAATGTAACAGACAATACAGAGCAATAATTTTCTTTAAGAAAAACAACAAACTGGTCACATTAGGATTATAAATTTATTTCCATCCTGTTACGTGTTTTTTAAAAATTCAAAAACACAAAAAAATTTAACAGGACCTCTTCAGATCCTTTGGATAAAATTATTTTATTTATTAATTTATTTTATCCAAAGGATCTGAAGAAGTCCTGTTAAATTTTTTTCGTGTTTTTGAATTTTTCAAAAACGCGTAACAGGATGGAAAAAATTTATAATCCTAATGTGACCGGTTTGTTGTTTTTCTTAAAGTGTATATGTATATATATATATATATATATATATATATATATATATATATATATAATTTTTTTTTTTTTGCTAGATTAAGAGCAATTATGCCATAATTATTGCATGGGTAATTCATACCAAGCATGTTCCAAGGTATTTTTAATTTGTGACTAATTCATAGTTTGGAGTGGCTGTTGAGAATTTCCTGGGGTCTGCATCATGTTCAATATGTATTCTATACAGATCAAATCTGTTGAGTGCAGAGGCCAATAAATGCAAAATGATAAAAAAAAGCACAAGAATATCTGCTGCAAGGTGAGCTGTTAACAGACAATGAAGAGAGACTTCTGTTTGGTCAACAGAAGATGGATTGAAACCAGCAGATTGTCTAGACACAATGGAGCACTGCTTCATGTGTCACACATTGAGGGAAGAACTTAGTCTAGGTTTGCCAGGACGTTGTGTAAAAGCTGACTTTAAATTAGATTTGAATAGGGGTTTGTTTTTTGTTTTTTTTTTATTATTATTTCTAATAGAAACAGCTAAGAAACTGTTGGAACATTTTTCATTAAATTCTGTTTGCAGTTTAATGAGATCTTTTTTTTTTTCTTGATAGTGGAGGTTGAAAGAAAAATGTAACAATTGTTCATTGATTAATAAAATTGACTAATTAATAACTAATAGATCTTCATTAACCTTACAAGAAATGAGGCTATAATTTAACTCCAAATGAATTTTTGTGTCTTGTTGTTGAGATGGATTCAAGTTTTTTTTCTTTTTTTCTCTTTTATATTGCTCTTTTTTATATACTGATATTAGAAAAAATGAGATTAAAAAACAAACAAGAGACCTCGTAAACTGTTTGGTTATGTAGTTTTAGTAGCAAGTAAGTTTTTATGAGGTGATGTTGTTAGCCTTACAGAAAAAAGGGATTAAACCTAATGCAATTAATCAACAAATGTTCATGATAATTGAAAAAGTTATTTTTGCCTTTTTGTTTTGTTGTATTGAAAATATAAAGTTATTATACACATATGAACACTTACAAAAACGGAATAAAATATGAATTCCAGAATGTAGAATCAACTTTAATAGAAATGAGGCAAAATTTTCTATCTGAATTTTTTTTTTTTTCATACATCTAAGCAAGCTAGTATAAGTCTAGATGAATAGATTTAAACCATTATTCTTCTTTCCAACTAATATGTACATCTCTGCCTCCCCCAACAAATTCTCTTTTGGTATTCTTTAAAAAAAAAGAAAAAGAAAGAAAAGAAAGGTTGCTTTTCATTCCTGACAAATGAAACATGAAATTAAGCATGTGCATATCAAGGTCGTTTATATTGAAAATTGTTTCTGTCTGAAATTCTTATTGAATCCTGGTGAGAGGCTGAATGTTAGATTAATTTCTTGCCAAGAAAAATGAATTCTTCAACAACCATGACCTGCATATGACACAAAACTGTATTATGTGATGAGGCTTCTGATCTTGAAAAAGTGTGAAGTCACGCTTTCATTACCATTACTTCCAGGTCCACTCTAATCTGATATGGTAGCAGTTGTTAGGGTTTGATCTATAGGCCAATAAGATTGATTTGATATGATGTTTAAAATGATTTTGAACTATATCTACTCCTAAAATATTGATACTGTAACTAATTATGGGGTATTTACTTGTTGAAAAGGATTTTAAACAATATATTCGCTCTTAAGACAGTGATATTTTAACCAGGCATTGTGTGTTTACCTATTTAAAATGATTAATAGTGATGATTATTTTAAATCATATAATCACTTGCAAAAAAAGTCTTATTGACTTTTGCATTAAATAAACCAACAAGAGTTAATATGTAATAATTCTAATCAAAAAAGAAAAAGAAAAATTTGAAGATTTTTCATATCAGTAAATAATATTTCTGCTTCTAAAATCTACTACTAAATTGTTGAATATCAATTCACATCAATTTTTTATCACTGGTCTTGTGTTTACCTATATTACTGGCCACTCAATTCATGGGTTCATCTTTATTATTCGTCACTCATCTCATTGGGTTCATCTTTATTATTTGCTATTCACCTCATTGGGTTCATCTTTATTATTCCTCACTCATCTCATTGGGTTCATCTTTATTATTCGTCATTCATCTTGTTGTGTTTACCTATATTACTGGCCACTTGATTCATGGGTTTGTCTTAATTATTTGCTACTCACCTTATTGGGGTTATCTTTATTATTCGTCACTCATCTCATTGGGTTCATCTTTATTATTCGTCATTCATCTTGTTGTGTTTACCTATATTACTGGCCACTTGATTCATGGGTTTGTCTTAATTATTTGCTACTCACCTTATTGGGGTCATCTTTATTATTTGCTATTCACCTCATTGGGTTCATCTTTATTATTCCTCACTCATCTCATTGGGTTCATCTTTATTATTTGCTATTCACCTCATTGGGTTCATCTTTATTATTTGTCACTCATCTCATTGGGTTCATCTTTATTATTTGCTATTCACCTCATTGGGTTCATCTTTATTATTCGTCACTCATCTTGTTGTGCTTACCTATATTACTGGCCACTTGATTCATGGGTTTGTCTTAATTATTTGCTACTCACCTTATTGGGGTCATCTTTATTATTCGTCACTCATCTTGTTGGGTTCACTTCTATTACTTGCCATTGTTCTTTCATCTCTACACGCCACTTTTTTTTTTTCTTTTTTTTGCTGGTAGTTGCCCTTACATGCAAATCAGTGCTACCTGTAAAAAAGACAATCATTATGCACATACCCCTTATAAATTATGTCTGGCAGCCTGGCAAGTAAAACGGCATGGATGTTTGGAGTTGGGTGAGTTCAGATATTTCTGATCACACTCCTGATTGTATGATCACACAAGTGACAATGGGTCACCCTTTCACTTCTTCACAGTGTGACAGTCATTTTCTCCTCCTCCTCTGAATTGTCAGATGTACTGTGGTCTGAGTCAGATTTTGTATTGTGTGGGGAACACTTCATCCTCGTTCTCTGATGAAGTACTGCTGCTGGCCCTGGAGCCTGTCTTGCACCACACATAATTCTCTAGCAATGCATCACTGCCACCATCCACTGGCAGCCCTAAACTGAGCCATGGATGTATGTCTCCCATATGCATGTTGTCAACAATCATTGTAGACTGATTATGTTGGTAGTGCAACCTGTTCTAAATTTTGATGTGCCTCATCCATGTAAGGGTTTTTTTTTTTTTTTTTTTTTGTTTTTTTACTCAGAATGCATCCCCTTCTCTGTTCTGAGCCACTATCCCTTGTCATTTAGTCTGAGGTACAGCGTCGATTCCCTTCAACGGAATCTGATACGCATACCGCAAGTTTACTGGTGCAGACATGGCTGACACATTATCTATGGGTGTTAGGTTATGCCAATATATGTCTTCCATAATTGTGCAACTCATCCGCACCGCAATCCTTTTCACTGTTCAATGGCATCTCTTTTTGATACTGTTTATCGCTAGTTTCTATATGTAGCATGGTTGGAATCGGATTGGTTTGGTACGGTTTTTTAATGACATGTATATACAATTTTAATGGCACATTTATATAATTTTACATACAGTAAAATGGTTTCAAATATTGCTATGTGACAATAAAAATTCAATTGAGCATGACTTATTTGTTTGCGCCTCATGATTTGTAAATGAATAGATTGTAGGTAACCTTATTTTAAAAGAAAGCTTGTTTGTTTGCACACAAGTATTGCTAGTTTGGTTGGGTTGGATTTTGTGGCATATCAACCCTTGTAGGTTATTTAATGCCAAATAGTATTATTAGTGTTTGCATACAGTTCAATGTTTCCAATTATTGTTATATAACATTAATAATTTTATTCAATGTTAATCATTTATTTGCACACAGCAAAGTGTTTTCAAATATTAATCACACTAATAGTTTTATTTGCACAGTTAAATGGTTACATGTAGTGCCATGTAAAATGATTAATTTTATTATGCATGCAGTTAAATAAATGGTTTTAAGTATTCCATGCTAATAGTTTTATTTGCACATGGGTAAATGGTTACAAGTGTTACTATATAATACTAAAAATTCAGTTTAGGCCAATAGTTAAAGAATTGCTGGCTGCAGAAAGCCATGTCGTTATTGGCAAGGAGCTTGGTTTGGGGGGGGACCATGTTTGTAAAACACTAAATCCAATTGTTGGGTTACATGTGCAGTATCATGCTGAAGCAGCAGCAGCTAGATGAAAAATTGTATGAGGCCACGATTGATCAGTCAAAACGTGGCTGCCATTGTAATGCATGATCTCTATGCCTGGCTAGTTCCATGTCTCACCCTAAGTGAACTCGCCCTTCTGCCATCACACTGACACTCATCACAGCTCTGATGACTGACCTCACTGCTTCCTCTGACATGGTCGAGCTGACCCTTATGAAATATAGTGTCTGTTTAACTCCAGAGTACTTACTGCATTGCTGAAATTTAGTCAGGCTTTAGTGTTCAACCAAGACTTGGCCTGTGAGAGCATTAATCACGCAGCTGTACATTCAGAGAGAATTCATATACATGCATATCACTGTAACCTGCTACTTGAGCATTAGGTTGATTCCTTTCAGTTAAGTGCTCAGTTCTGCCTTGTTAATGTACTGCATGTCTTTTATTGGCCACAGCCAGCACATGTCTTCAATGATGGTTCCATCTGTATCAGGTGCTCCTCCCGTAACCAGTGAACTTGTATCTACCCACATGTTCATTTCTTTTGAGTTCACAGATCACTCTTTGTGGGCAGTATCTAGTTACTGTACCTGGCTAAGGGTGTCCATTACTATGTGTTCCGGGGAGCATCTCTGATTTCATCGTCCCAGTTCTGTGTTATAGTGGTGGCTTAATGTTTTATGAAGCCTGTTGCCACTCAGAAACACACAAGAATATGTCCCACTACTTAATCACACAATGAAAAGACACCTCTCAAAATTATGATCACAGTATCCTTCACCACATGGCTTTCTCACACACCTAATTTATATACCCTTAAAATCTTTTCATATATACAAATTCTAATGCAATTATTAGCAATCAGTCTAGCACTTTAACTAAGAACCAAATTGCTCTGATCTTTTTTTGACATTCTTGCCCTATTAGATTTGTACATTCTTTGTATATGAAACATTTTCATTTTCATAACTAAATAGTATCTGTTCAACCATAAATATATGTTGTAGAGGTGTCCTTATATTTTTCATGTGTGAATGCAGCTGGTATGATATAAAATAAATGATCTACTTACATCCATGAAGTATTCAATTTTACAAAGGATTGTTTTATCTAGCATTGTTTTAAATTATATCCTTAGAGTTTGAAACCTATAAGCAAATATGCAGTATATAAAACAATCCCTGTATTTAAAATTTGACTTTAATAGATGATCTACAGAACCTCATGTTTAATCAAAAACTACTCATATTTATTTTGTGGCATCTATCACTCTTATCTGGCCAAGATTGTATGGCAAATTGATTGTTTACATTTGCAGCAATTCTTCCATCTTAACAACAGTATTTATCCAGGGTAAAGGCAAGATGTTATACAATTTGGTTTTAGTGTTGCTTGAATATAATAGAAGACAATACTAGATTGTCTAATAGACTCTAACTCTTGGTTTTCATCTAGATTTCCTTCTCCTAGAGAAGTTGCCTTGGCTCGAGAGCTTTGTCTTCTTTACTATTTTGACTATTGCTCAGGTGGAAGCAAATAGATGAATACAAGAATTTCTCAAATTGGTTGGCCGAGTCAATTTTATTTGGCAATAACCATTAATCCACTTTCACTTCTCTCCATGTTTAAAATTTCTAGATCATGTTGGGCTAAAGAACATTTTCAAAATGTCTGTGTGTATATATATATATATATATATATATATATATATATTTATTTATTTACCCAACCCTTCCACTATGAGCAAGACACTAGGTTTCTTTGACATTGTTGACAATAAGGACAGCATGATTGACATTGTTGACAATAAGGACAGCATGAATGACATTGTTGACAATAAGGACAGCATGAATGACATTGTTGACAATAAGGACAGCATGAATGACATTGTTGACAATAAGGACAGCATGAATGACATTGTTGACAATAAGGACAGCATGAATGACATTGTTGACAATAAGGACAGCATAAATGACATTGTTGACAATAAGGACAGCATGAATGACATTGTTGACAATAAGGACAGCATGAATGACATTGTGGACAATGACAACAGCATGAATGACATTGTTGACAATATGGACAGCATGAATGACATTGTTGACAATATGGACCGCATGATTAATGATTAGTAGACTATGCTTCTAATTGCTGACCATAAGTAATTTATGATTGATATGACTGACCATAAGTACAGCATGATTGACATCCCTGACCAAAAGTCAGCACAGTCGGCTGGAGCCATAGAATACACTGACTGCATCTCTGCAGAGGATGACTCCGCCCCATTGAGTGTCCAGGATAAGACATTAAACAATCTAATAGTAAAGTTCCAGTCATGCTTTGAGGAATGCAAAGTACTCCTTCATTGCCATCACTCCCAGTTCCACTCTGTTGAATTCTTAGAAATAGAACTGTTTGTTCATTTAACTGATGTTTATTTGAATTGTTAGTGATACATAGCAATTTTTGGAACTATTTAATTTTGTTGACTTATGTTTACAAACCATATATATTTAATATATATGTATAAACTGGATTTGGCATTAAATACCCTACAATGTTTGATATTCCATAAAACCAAAACATTACCAAAGGTAGATTATGATTCTCATTACTGACCATAAGTAGAGCATGACTGACATTGTTGACCATAAGTAGATTATGATTGGAATTGCTGACTATAAGTACAGCATGATACACTGTTGATCATAAGTACAACATGATTGACATTGCTGACTATGAGTACAGCATGATTGACATTATTGATCATAAATAGATGATTGATATTATTGATCATAAATATAGTATGATTAACATTGTTAACCCTTAGTCTCTCTCTACAAATTTTTTAATAAAAAGTTTTTCATTTAAACTAAAAATATCATGATTTTGAAATACTATACCATGAAAACTGATATCATTAGGTATTAACTTTTTATAAAAGGTATATACTTATTTATTGGTGATACTGTTTATCAGTGTCAACTTGTTAATATTCTTTAATGGATTCACAAATGAGTAAATATTCCTTGTAAATTAGGTCCTGGATGTTTCCTTTCTTAGTTGACTGTGAGGGATTTCAGTCCAGGCTTATTTTAATTAAAGCAACCTTACAGTCACTTTTACTTTTATTTAATGGCCTTTGTACAAGAGAAATGCTGTAAGCTTTGCTCGGAGACTGTTTTCTATTTAAGAAGAACCTGGAATCAGTCATTTGAGTCACAACTGCTAATCAAAATGTCCACAGAATTTACCAACAAGCAGGCACAGGCATGTTGGCCACTATAACTGCCTTGCCTGGTTGCAATTCCTGTTTCAGAGTGCAAGATAAATAAACAGAAGACATAAAGAAAAAGATGATGACTTTAAGTAATCAAATCAACCATCCCATAAATTTTGTACATAGGGTTTAATCAATAGTGTTGTCAAGAGACACAAAAAGACAAAGAAAAGTCTTGTACTGTAAATCTCCATACCCATGCACCCTCCAAATGCACAAACTGGTTTCTTGAAGAAAAAAAAGTTGTGTATATATATATATGTATATATACTGATCCTATTATGGCATAATGGCTATCAAGTTAATTTCTCAGATCAATTAATGGTGAGTAATGAGTCTAATCCTCACAAAGTTCTTCATATTTTTATTCATCCAAAATCTCAATATAGCAGATAACTATGCAATAGTAATTAGATTATCTCACTTTTTCTTAAATAGAAGCAACAATGTCATGACGGACTGCTATTATAACAGTTTATCTAATGGGAGTATCCAGGGTGCATCTTGCCCAGTCGGCTTACACTGTAGAATATACTGACTGCATCTCTGCAGAGTGGGTAATACCCCTCCCCCAACGAGTGTCCTGGATATGACACTAAATAATCCGATGGTGAGGTTCCAGCAATGATAGAGCTTTGGGGAATGTGAAGTATTCCTTCATTGCCATCACTCTCAGGTCCACTCTGGCCCAGAGTGGTAGCACCTAATAGGGTCTTATCTATGGGTCAAAATAGAACTAAACTGTGTACTTATACTAAACTGAATTGTTTGAAATGTAACTGTTTTTGACATTTAACTGTGTAAACAAAATCTATACTTATACTAAAATGATTGGGTTGAATTAGAACTGTTTGACCAAACAGAATAGCTTGAAATAGAAATGTTTTTGACAACTAAACTGTGTACTCATGCTAAACAGAATTGTTTGAAGTAGAACTGATTATTTGTATAAAAATGAATTTGGGATTAAATAACCTATAAAGGTTGATATGCCATAAAACCCAAACAACCAACCAGGGTGCATTAGGTATTTGAGAACAGCATTTTTATATGAAAATACATAAATTATCAATAGAAAACAAATTTATAGAATTTGGTACTCATATTGTTACATACACATAGCTAAAGACTAATCGAGAAAACAACTATCAGCCTCACTTACAGATTATAACTTTTAAATGACTGAATTGTTAGCTATAATGTCCTCAAGACTTCAACAGTCTTTGATATTATGGGCATTCTTTTTGGTTTCCCTCTTAATGACACTCTAGGAGTTTTTGGTTTCAGGTTTCTTTGTTTAATGGCTTATCAACTTTCATGAGTCATTTAATGTCAAGTCTATTCTTGTAGAAGGACAGTCATGGTGCTATTTAACCTATAGCTAGTGGTGGTGGTGATGGGATAAGGGGGTTCATACCTTTCCAAAGGGTATCAGGGATTTTGAAGCAGGAGAGCTAGGCAAAATGTTTCAATTAATACAAGCCTAGTTCATGCAGACTGTCTCCCACAAATCACTCTCTTGACAAACTTTCTAGATGTAGGTGGCCACATTGACCCTTATGGTTCTTTAAAGTTGTGTTCTTCAATAGCTTATACACCATATATATATATATATATGGTGCATAAGCTATTGAATAACACACACACATATATACACCCATACACATTGTGCTGTGTATATTTTGTATGTAAAATTATTTCTTCCATAAGTGATAAGAGATGGTTTTATTATTTATTTATTTATTTTAATACTTTGTAATTTTATTTTGCTTTTGTACAGTTTTCGGTTTCTTTGGATCATCAGAAGACAAACAATTTTCAACTAAAATTTGAAAAAAAAAATCTTTTTAAACACACATGATCAAATAGACACTTTAAATATTCACAAGCATCAAATTATTCCACGGATGAGTAGGTTTTATTTTCTCGGCCTTGGATAACTTCTGTCACTAAAGCAGGACACTAGGAAAATAAATACAAACTTATCTTTTCTTATTTTGTATCTCTAAACTTTTCATGGAATACCAATGGAAGACTCATTCGACAACAGATGACAGGTACAGACAACACAATTTCTACAAAAGGTACACACAACACATTTTCTATGATACATATGCACAACATGCTTTCTATGATAGGTACACATAACACAATTTCTATGACACATACACACAACACAATTTCCATGATACTGTTGTGGTGTTTAGGGGTCAAAATGAAGACATGCAAATAAGAGAAATAGGTTGAAACAAATATATTACAATAACAGAACAAATATATAAAATACAGGTCTTATACAGCAGTTAGAAATGTCTTTCCCATACTGTCAAGCAGCTTGGAGATTATCTCGCAGAGTGTCAAGTAGAGTCAGTATATATTGAGGAGGAATAGTCCATTACCATGTAGGTAGGTACCGTAACACCCCCCTCCTAAAACTTGGCTCTGCAGGAGTCTGAAAAAGAAAGTTTGTTTTTTTTTTCTTTTTTTTCTTTTCATAGCTCCATTTCTGAGGCTGTAACTGTAGTTGTAAAAGTTTTTAATAAAAAGTTTATAAAATTTCTTACAAGTTTTCCTCCACTTTACTTGCAGAAATGCAAGTATTCCTTTCTTACAACTTGGTAGATAAAACCTTAACTGACTTGTTTTACCAAGTTTAATGTAGAAAGGCTTTTTAGACCTATTTGTTTTTATCTATTTACATTTTGTATAAATTTTTTTTAATATCTTCTACATTTTGGGTTGACTATAATCAAATCTGTTGCCTTCTTTTTTCTCTTAGAACAGCATATTTCAGGAGCCGCTAGAGGGGTTGGAATATTAAAAGTGTCATAGATGACATCCATCACCGTTTCTGCCAAATGGCCACTATCTGCCACATTCGATATGTGTCTCCTAAGTTGGTTAAGATGTCTTTAATGCGTGAATTGTGGACCGTTTACAATGTACATCATATTCTCAACACTTCTCTCAATCGTACCAGCCCCCCCAAAAGATTTGTCTTTAAAAATTCTCAAAAAGACTTTTTCTCGGGGATTATAGGCTTTGTCTATTTGGGTAGTAATTTGTTGTACATGGACCATATTCTCCGCGCAAACATCACCTTGGCTAACGATTGTGAAGCTGGTGTTTTATTATTTGGAGTAATCCTATTACCTGAAGGAATTGTTGAAGGGCTTTTTCAGTTGGTGTAGCCCCAACTTTTTTTCAAAGCTCTCTTCAAGGTATCCACAAATCGTTCAGCCTATCTGTTAAACCGTGGATGGAACGGGGCGGTAGTGACATTATCAATCTGGTACACACAATACACTTTCTAGTACACAAAACAAACTTTATATGACACATACAATCTGGTACACACAACACATTTTCTATGACACATACACACAACATGCTTATTAATGCAGAAAATATCTATCAGATTTTTCTTTTTAAGCTCTTATTTTTCTTGGACAAGTTATTTCAGCAAGTTTAAGATATTTGAAAGCATGAACTTGTTGGTAGTTAGAACAAACCGAAGAAAATGAATTTAAAAGTTTTATATTTTTCTTAATTAATACTTATGTTTAATTTCATGTTCATGGTGCTACAGAAGAAAAAAAATAAACAAAAGCAACCAAAAAAATTGTGTTCCCACCAAAGCTTTTATCAGATGATGACTCTGAGGTCAGGCATGGTTTCAGGGCCAAAGCGCCATTACCACTAACCCAGATACTACTAGACTTTTTTGTTTGTTTTCCATCATAGTGTGGGAATCTCAGATGAAAATGCATTCTCATCATATATTTCTTTTTGTGTTTGCAATATTTCAGCCAATGTATGTGGGCCCAGAATTGAAATGTTAATTCAGTGATGTAAGATTTTCATTAACTGATCTGGTGAGTGTCAAGAGACTGAGTAGTTAATTTAAACTTTTGCTTGTAAGGCAAGATGACATTCTACATTATCCAATCTTAGTTGACTAGTATTCTTCATTTTTATAACTCTTGGTCAATATCAACAAACAAAAGAAATCATATTCATTCCTCCCACACTACAACATTGGTTCCCTTCAGTTAATTTACTGATCCCAGTTTGAGTTTTGTACTTCAGTTTGATGTTTCTGTATTTTTTTCTGACATATTAATGTTCAT
>OY757914.1:5324477-5389477 GCA_963585895.1 Sepioteuthis lessoniana | reverse complement strand
TTAGGACTTTTACCATCCATTATATTCTTAAAAAGCCCAATGTACAATGGCATATTGCAGTATCACATTAGTTTTTTGTTTTTGTTTTGTTTTGCACAGAGAATCTTTAATGAATATCTGAGTAGTAAGCTATATGTACAGGGCACAAAGAAATATGACTGATGCCATGAGTGTGAGAAAATATCAATATACAGATTATTTAACATGACTTATTTGATAATGCTGTCAAAATATTTTAATAAAGTATATTTACAAAATTATAAACAATAAAATAATTGTGCCTTTCAAAAACAAATATAACTTCTCAAGACCCCCCTCCAGGTGAATGTTAAATCCTAATGAGTGGTTTATTTCTTGTGACTGAGGGTTAAAAAAGAATGATAGATTTACTTCTTTGGGTTGGGAAAACTGGTGATTTGGGTAAATTGTTTTCTGCCCAGAAGGTTTGTGAGATAGCAATTCAGAAGAGAAAAGCTTTTCAACAGGTAATTATTATAACACTCACCTGTCAGGGAGGTAAAGTGATGGAGAACAGGGAGGGACAGGTAGGACACCTGCTTATGTTAATATCATCATCATAATAACCGTGTGACTTGATCTTTGCTTTTTATCATATAATTAATGCTCTTTTTAGAAAGATTTTGACAGCATTAATAATCTTCTTAATACCATATAAAAACAGATGATAGCATGAAAAACCATCTTGTTAGATTGAATAAAATGAAAGCTTTTCTTCTGGACATTTTAATGAAAAACTTTGAAAAAAAAATTTTGTAAATCTTTTTCTTTTATGGTTTATCAACCCTTTAAAAATTCTTCAAAAAAACATTTTCTCTTGATGACTTAAAGTAAAAAATAGTTGAACATTTAAAAAATTCAAAAGTAATTGCTAAGGAATATTATTCTTGTTTACCTTATAACTTTTGATTATTAAAATAGTAATAGTTGTAATAAAAAAGAAATGCAAATAATAAAAGGTTTTGCATAAAAAAAAGTGCTTGGTGCTATTATTGTAAAACAGGTATAAAACCTAAAAAGTATTGAGAATTATGAACTCTTGGAGTCTGTTACTTGAAATTTAATGTGGAGTGCACAATTATCAGATGGAAACGTGAGAAAAGTTGCCAATCAACAGGATTTAGTTTATGAGGCATTAGTCTCCTGGTAGGATTGTTAGTATGTATGACACTCACATGAAAATATAATTTAGACCAGTGCAAATACAGGAAAATAATTATAGAATTAGCTCGGTGGTAAATGACTCAAAAGAAATGTATTATCATGCCTACACTTGGATATCAATTGTTTTCAGTTTATTTTTTATTTTTCCAATTCACCAAACTTTAATATATATATATATATATATATATATATATATATAAGTCTGGCAAAAGAAGGGGCATTTTTTGGTGGAAAATACAAGATGTTGCTTAACAAAATATAAAAATACCAAAACAGATTATTAGAATTATGAGTGCTGATTAAAAATTCTTTCATAATCTGATCTTTGTTAGATCAAAATGTAATATCTCAGTTCTGGATATTTAGGGAATGTGGAGTACCCTTTCATTGCCATTACTCCCAGGTCCACTCTAACCTAGAGTGGTAGTACCTGTTAGGATCCCATCTATAGGTCAAATTGAAATCAATTTCTAAACTTGAAACCATTTAACTGTGTGCAAACAAATCAACCCTGGCCTGTTTAAAAATGTTACCTATAAACTATTTGTTTACAAATCATATATATTAATATAATAATAAATAGGATTTGGAATTACATAAACTAAAACAGTTGATATGCCATAAAACACAACTAACCAACAAAATGTAATGTTATCCGTTCCTCTCTTTTCCGTCTCCATTCAACCCCACTTCCTTCTTTCACCATGCCACCCCTTTCCTTAACCTTCTTCTTTTGTGAGTATTTATTTTTGTTCTTTAAAACATTTGAATTTTTTTTTTTTTAGATTACCACAATGTCCAAAATCCACCCATAACTTTTCCCTAGAAAGCTTTGAACTTCTTCCTTGTGCCCCTCCTAAATTTAATCCTTTTTAAAAAAAAAAATGAAAATAGAATCTCAATTTGACATGTCATACTCTTTTTTTACCTCTCTTAATTTTATTCATTTAATCCATCATCTCTCTCTCTCTCTCTCTCTCTCTCTCATAAATTTCTTATTGTTTACATGCAATGACTTGCAATAAATAGTATATTGGTCATTTCCGTTAACAATGTTTCTTCAAACACTTTAATGTGTAATGATTCTAACAGATCATTTGAAATATACTTGTTTGGTGGCTCTGAATATACTTCCCCCTAACTCTGTTGGCTGGGGCTATAGAATACACTGACTACACCTCTGCAAAGGGATAAGAACTTCTTCTCAATCAATGTCCTGGATATGAAACTAAATTGTATTTGATGATGAGGTTCCAGTGTGTGACATTAAACAATCTGATGGCGTGGTTCCAGTATTGGGGCTTTGGGAAATGTGGAGTATCCCTTCATTGCCATTGCTCCCAGGTCTACTCTGACCCAGAGTGGTAGCACCTATGGGTCAAATAGAACTTTAAACTGTGTGCAAACAAATGACTTAGGTTAAATTGAATTATTAGAAATAGAACTGTTTGATATTTAACTGTGCGTAAATAAATGACTGTCTAATGGAACCATTTAACTGTGTGCAATTAGTAATCTTGAAAAGAATTATTAGTGTTAAATAGCAATACTTGAAACTCTTTAACTGTGTGCCTAAATTGAATTATTGGTATTACATAGTAATACTTGGAACCATTTGACTGTCTGAAAATCAATGAACAGTGATGAATAAAATAATTAGTGTTAAATAGCAATACTTGTAACCACTTCACTGTCTGCAAACAAATGATTAATATTGAATACTATTATAAGTGTCAGATAGTTATAATTGAAACCATAGCAATAATAGTGTGCGAATAAGTTCTAATTTTAAAATGAAATTACCTTCAAACTATTCACTTACAACTCATATATGTATTTTCATTTAAATGTATGCAAACAAATGACTTATATTAAATTGTTACTGTTTCATAGCAATACTTGAAACCATTTAACTGTGGGCAAAATAAAATGAGTTCAGACACATTTAAAAATGTTATTTGCAAAATGTTTACAAATCATGTATTTAAAATCTATATATAAAGAGGATTTGACATTAAATAACCTACAATGGTTGATATGGTATAAAACCCAAATCACACACACGCACACACCAAGGATTTGGCATTAGATAACCCACAAGTGTTGATATGCCATAAAACACAACCAACCAAATTTTAAAGTATTATTACCTAAAAACTATTCATTTACAAATTATATATATATAGGGTTGATAAGTCATAAAACACAATCAACCAACCATATTTCCCCACTGGTGACAGGAGTATCAGTATCTTTGGGTCCAGATTATTCCTGTCCTCATTTCCTCTAAATTTATCTTGTCAAACTTAACAAGCTTAAGCTTAATAAATAACCTTTCATGATATTGTGAAACTGATGGTGGTGGATGGGAAAAAATATCAACATTTTTTATTAATCTAATATTGTTTAGCTACAAGCATGTTAGTCAGAGTTACTTTCATCAAGTTACTTGGGCATATTTGTTGAACAGAGTTCAAAATCCTGGACAAGGCTGTTTGCATTTAACTTTGTGCTGATGCTCTTGGGAAAAACCTGAATCTCTTCTTCCCCTAGCTATGGGTAAATAGTAAGGCATATTTGGTTCTTTCGTCTTGATAGAGCAACTGACTTAGGAGAAGAAAATAGATGTAAGTAAAGTAAAGTTGGTGACTGTAGTCGAGGGTGACCCCAAGTCTCCCTTTTTGAAAGCTACTACACCAATGTGTTGGGAGGGCACTACACCTTTCCCTGGATTGCTCCACTTTACCCTTGATCTGTACCTTATAATGCTGAGTGTTAAGCAAGGAGGCATCAAGTCCCATTTTTTAAGACTTTGGTATGATTCGACCTGGGATTGAACCCAAGTCTCCCGGGCCATTGGTGAACACTCTAACCATTGTGAAGTGAATACAATCATCCAGTCTTCTTTTTTATTTCTTGGCAATTTGTGACTCTTTGCAATGGAAGAAAATTTTGCTGTCAATCTTAAATCATAATTACTTTTATTGTCAGTTGATTTTTTTTTTTTTTTTTTTTTCCTGTTTTACCCTAAAAAGATATTTCTCAACCAGTGTCTTTCTTCTTTTTTGAAAGTGTACCAAATATAACATTTTGATCATTTTTTAATATTTGAGGATTTAATTTAATAAATTTAAATTTCCTGTTCAGTATTTAATCTAATAAATCTAATTTATTCCTTCTCATGAGAAATTGAAGAAGAAAACTAAAAACAGACAACCAAAATCTTTGCATGAATGTTTAAAATCTCAAATAATTAAAAATGAAGAAAAAAGACAAAAAAAATTTATGTTGATACAAATTTTATTTATGATTGCACATTTCTGAAGAAATATTGTTGGTTAAATTCCTTCAGGATGATCAAAACTTCAATAGATCTAATCAAAGAAAACGGTTTCACACTAAAAAAAAAATAATGAGGGGGCAAGATGCAGATGATGTCTAGCAGAGAATATTACCGATGCAGACAGTGTAGATGATCAATCACTTCTTGCAAATACACCTTCTCCAGCTAAATCTCTGGTACAGTCAGTAAGAGGTGTTTCATGTGTTTTAATTAAGATGGTCTCATCTGTGGCAAGCCTCAGAAATTAGTAGACCCATTAGTATGCTTCGGTAGCAATATCTCATCTATTGAAAGTGATACCAATGTATACATAGGTAAGGCATGGAATGCTATTGAGAGATTAACAGCCATATGGAAATCTGATATTGATTATTCGGATGGATGATAAGGATAAAACAATCACTTAAGTGAATACAGCAAAATGTTACAGGAGTGAAAAAGCTATCACATTTGGTTGGGAACAGTGCAAACGACTGAATTTTAATCATACAGACCAATGGTGTAAACTTAAACCAAAATTGTCCTAGAAAATGAAACACCTAAAATTCTTTGAGACTTTTGAGATAAAAACTGGGTGACTGAATCCTGACCTGAAGACTAGATCATATTACAGTCAACAAGAACTTGTCTGCTAGCAGACTTTACTACCCCAGAACAACACAGTAAAGTTCAAGGAAAGAAAAAAAAAGACTGGATGTACGCTTGGACCTCATCAGAGAACTGAAAAGAAAAAAAAAACCATTGGAACATAAAAGTGACAATGATGCTCATTGTAGTTGGAGCTTTTGCAGTAATCTTGGAAAAAAGACTGGGAAATTAAAAATCAGGGGAATAATTGAAACTGTCCAGATCAAAGTACTTCTAAGATTGGTTAGAATACTCCGAAGAGTCCTAGAGAAGTTATGTCACTTGGACTCCAGTGAAGGCCACTAGAGGAAAAACCACTCAAAAGAATGATGATTGGAAATATTTTTTAGTTATTTGATTTGATTTCAAACCTACAAAACCCCCTTTCAGTGAAGCTTAGAATACACTGATTGTATCTCCTGGGTATGACACTCTCCCATAGGGGTGTCCTTGGTATGACACTAATCTACATTTAGTGGTGAGGCTCTAGTTCTGAAGATTTAAGAAGCATGGAATATCCCTTCATTGCCGTTATTGCTAGGTTTATTCTGATCTTGATTGCTAGTTTGTTAGGCTCCAATCTATGGGTTAAATAGAGCTGTTTAAAAATTGTTCATATTCAATAGGACTATATACAAAAAAACTCTTCATAAACTATGCATAAAAATGTAAATATTAATGTACAATGAACATGATTTCCTAAATTCTAGGCATAAAATAATCCTAGAAGGGTTGACATGCTATTAAAATCAATAAATCCATCAAACCTACAAAACAAAAAATTTGACTTTAAACAAATATTCTCTATATGAAAAAGGCAATTTGAAGAAAAAAAGGAAGTATTTGTTTCCATGCCCTTGAAAATATTTTTGAGAATAATCTTGAATGGAAATGTTGTCAACTTTGCCATGACACGGTCAGGTGATGATGGACCCTGTGACAAAAATATTGAAGTAATTTAAAATCCTCAAATATTTTATGTTTTATTCATTTATTTTTGTAATTATAAATAATTTGTAGATGATGAAAGACAACAAAAACAATAATTATCCTGAAGTCACTGATGAGATATTTTCCTAATATATCACACATTGAGATGAATATTATTTGTTTAAAAATTAGATATTTATTCTATTAAAACTCAGTAATTTTTTAAAAAACTAACCTTTGAACGTTGTCAAGAAAGAATTGTTTATTATAAAGATTCACAATTGAAAAAGCTTATGAAATAATTGCTTAGAAAAACACAAACAAAATTTCTCATTTTTTCTTCCTTTTTTTCTTGCCTACAAAAAGACTAGAAATAAGAAGCCAAAATGAGAGAGGTTTTTGTTGATGAAAAAATCAAGAAAATGGATGTCTCTTACTGACTTTCTATGACTTCTTAAGTTAAATATACTTTCAAAATTCTGGTCTTTTCAGATTTGGTTTCAGTTGTTAAGGAGAGGGTTGAACACTAAAAAGAATGACAAACTCTGTTAAGTGTCACCTGGGAATGGTTGACAGCATATCTTGAAAGAAATTTCTTTGTTGTTGGTGTTCTTACATTTTCAGTGAATTAGATAATGATTTGGTTCATAGATGTTGATGAATGTAAATAAAGCAACAATTTTAGCTGACAAGATATCCCTTGGGAAATGTCATTGTCATGAATCGCCTCAGTCAGGCAGTAAATGAGAGAGAGAGATTTAATTTGTTGATGGTGATGATAAATTGAGAGAAACCAGTGAATGACAATGAGAGATATATCTTGTATGAAATTCCTTGTTTTCTACATTTTCTTATTTTGGCCTGCTCGGACTGTAGAAAACAGTACTCCTCTGCAAAGAGGCAAGACACCCCTCCTCCCAATGGGATCACCTGTTGGTTATGAGTAGTGACCAATAATGCTTGAGGATAGGATCCTAGTAGTTAAGTAGTCCTTGATCCAACAAATGAGTGATCATGTAACTTGTAATACACCACTTTGGCCTTAACTGAGCTAGACAGCAGTCAGACAGACCCGATATGATTGTGTCAAACCCTTGCACCTATATGTTTAGTCTTAACTGTATTCTTCAATTTGCATTTGCTGCAAACTCCCAACTCCTTTTATCTTATAGGTGCTAGAAGGCAGTGGCTGAAGGTCTATTGAATGAACAAGACTTTGACCACTGTTAAATTGTACAGCAATTAATATGGTCTACTGAAACACTGAAATTACCTGGGGCTCGAAATCTTACTCCCAGCTCAAGTATACTGGTAGCGTATCCCTGTCTCAACCTAGGTGATTGGGTTTCCTCCCTAGTAAATTCTCAACTCGAGTTGGACTCCATGGTGGGTGGTGGAACATAGGACCAGCAAAGAACAAACGCTACTTAGGATTCTTCAAATAAAAAACAGAACAAAATCTGATTCTGATTCAGAGAATGATGCTGCAGAGTTCCTAAGATTTATTGTATTTTAATCTTTGGAAGAGACCAGCCTAGTTAAATTACATCCTTTCTTTATAGAGAAGTTTTTTTTTTTCAAGCAGGGCAGGGCAACTCTACAGACTGTCAAAAAGATAAGAAACAGAAATTTGCTCATGAAGGTGGATAACTGGAGTCATGTAAAAAAATATCCTCAAAATGAAGATGTTCCACACAACAAGATGCAAGGCATACCCACCTAAGAGATTTAACTCCTCAAAAGGAGTTATAAAGAGCAGGGAGCTCTCCTTGGCTACATCAGAAGAAATCAGCTTTGAGAAAGCAAGGGTTCATGGACTACAAAAAAATAAGCATCAGAAGGGGGAGGAAAGGAAATTCAAAAAACATGCAACTTTAGTTTCAATGAAACTAAAATACCTAAAGAAGTAAAAATTGGATGTTACCTTGTGAGGGTGAAACAATACACCCCTGCACCCTTGAGGTGCTTTAAATGTTAAAGATATGGCCACCACAGGGAGATCTGCAGAGGATATCTAACATGTACAAAGTGTAGCCAAGAAGACCCGGACCATACAGGAAGATTGCTCAAATGAAACTAAATGCCCAAACTGTCAAAAAAACGAGTTTTCTCAAGATCTTGTGACATATACAAAAAAGAAAGGTAATTTCTTGAAGTAAAGTATAACTGTATTGCATCGTGGTAAGGAAGAGATATACATCAAAATAAAGAGTTAATTATTTATCAACTGAAGTGGTACAGTCCAACAAATATTATAAGTCTTGCGCTGTGGGTCTTAGGTTCGAAGTTGGTCTTACTACTGTAACGGGTTTCCACCCGTATTTTTAATTTTTCGAGATATGGACGGAGTCCTATGTGTGGGTTATTAGGACCACGGACTAATGAGGGTTTGAAGGTTAAAGAGGTCGACGTGTTATGAATGAACACGTGGGGAATTCTGAACCGGACAAACAATATAACGCGGAATTGGTTTTCTCCTTTTCTTTATATATGTATCATTCATACATTTTTTTCATTTAAAAGAAAGCACAACTGTGACAACAGACAAACAAAGAGCAAAACGAATACAACAAAAAAATATACAGCAATGTGGAGGACAAGTTGCTCCCAATAGTATCTGACTAGGTCCTTCCAATAAGACAAAGTATTTTTTTTTTCTTTGTATTTTTTTTTTCTTCTTTCACCGAAGAACAAGAGTCTCTCCTCTTCATCTTTATGGATATACAAATTTTAACCAAATAGGTTTTCCGCCGAAACTAGCTGCTGATGAACAGCCTCAAAAATGTTTCTTTGGAATAGTCTTGATACGGACCTTTATTTAGGTTACGTATATTATTCTTGATAAAAATTTTGACTAACCTTTTTTTTTTTTTTATCTTTCCTTTCTTTTGTTAATTTTTTCTTTTTTTCTTATATTCGTTAATCTCCTATTAACGAGTTGCAAGGCACCAGTTTTTGTTTTCCTTTTCTTTTATGTTGAGCTTACCCAACGGAGCCAAATGCTTCTATATGCCATTTTGGGACTAGGATTTCCCCTTTCATCGGACCCCGTGAAAAGGCGACCTTTCTCTTCCTTGCCGAAGCTCGAAAACTGACTTTTTGGGTTTCGTTTCTTTTTGGCGGTAAAGCGCCCTCCCTGCCTCAACCAATGGCATGTCTTCTCCTTATCCGGGTCAAGACCTTTGCCCCTTCTCGGCTGCTTCTTCCACTGTTGCTAGGGCTCGAAGACTCGCCAATCGCCTGCCCCACTTCCAATTCTCATAGTAGTCCTTGCATTATAATCCTACCGTGGTCGGTGGCCGTAACACTACTGACTAAGATCTTGCAGAACTGGAGTAGTAGCACCTGATAGGGCCCTATCTCTGCATCAAATAGAAGTAATCTGCATTCTTATGCTAAACTAAATTACTTGAAATTGAACTGTTTTGACATTTAACTGTATGTAAACAAAAACTATACCTATACTAAACTACGTTGTTTTGAATTAGAACTGTATGACTAAACTGAATAACTTGAAATAGAAATGTTTTTGACAATTAAGCTGTGTACTTATGCTAAACTGAATTGTTTAAAATAGAACTGTTTATTTGTATAAAAATGGATTTGGCATTAAATAATCTAGGATTGATATGCCTTAAAACCCAAACAAACAAACCAATCAGAAACAACAGTCAAGCCCACAAATTCAGAGCTTGTCGAGAAACTATCCAATTGGAACCAAATGATTGGCCAAAATTTCAGGACCATCTGAAAAACCTACAATTAGCCGACATTCATCAGACAGAAGTACAAACTAAACTCATAACTAAGCGAAATCCAATGAAATAATAAAAGGAAAAACATACACAAACTCTACCATTCAAACACAAACCACTCCTCCAAAAAATACAAAATTTTTCTACAAAACAAAGGTCATATAGATCTCCAATCTATCCACCCAAAACCATTAAAGGCAGACTAAAAAAACTTGTCTGCCAAAAATCTAGAACCAATCAATCAAAAACTAGAAGCTACCTTTGAGCAATCTAGAAAAACTCATATTAACACCAAAATGAATGATAAAGGACAAAAAAACACATTCAAATTCCCCTCTGCCAAACTCAAAAGAGACCCCTCAACATTAAGAATAAAAACACCTAAAAGAATTAATTAATAATACAATACCCAGTGATCAATCAATTCCTAAATAGATTCCATTGTGTAAAAAAGTTTGGATATTGAAACAGATAACATCATTCCAAACCACAATCTAGAAGATATAAAGTATATCTGAAAGCAATCAGAATTGACATAGAAATTTAAATATATATAATTGATTTTTCTTTTCTTTTCTTGCAATTGAAAAAATAATTTATGATTAAAGATTAATGTAATACTTCTAAACATTCAACTGTGTGCAAATAAAACTATTAGTGTTAGATAGCAATTCTTGAAACCATTGAACCGTGTGTAAGCAAATGAGCCTAACCTGTTTAGAAAGTTACCTACCAAACATTGCCTTAAAAATTTAATATATATATATAAACATTCGGCTTTAAATAACCAAAAAGGTTGATATGTCATTAAACATAGCCTAACCTAACCATATAATATTCAATCAAGATGTACATTGATGGTAGATAAAGCAGTGAAATTGATGACTTTTTACTCTGGCAAGGGATCAGGACATCTTGCTCGGTGTAATGGCTAGCAAGCTAAGCTTGCAGACAATTGTTAATTAGTTCAATTCTCACTGGGTAATCCCTAGATTTGGCCTTGTGCTAAGCTTAGTAAATGACTACATTGGTCGTGAACCAGATAATAATGGAAAATAATTTGTTGATTGTAAGGAAGACAGTGAAAGCAATGATTGTTCTGGAGTGGCTTACAACAAGTTAACAAAAGAAAGAAGCAGAAGGTACCCCACAAAAACAATTACCGACGCCGACTATGCCGATGATATAGTGCTCCGGGCAAATGCACCCGCCCAAGCTGAAACCCTGCAACATAGTCTGAAATGAGCCGCTGTCAATTCACACAAGATGGAATATATGTGCTTTAATCAAACAGATGACATCTCCACACTAAACTAGCTCTCTGAAACTAGTAGACAAGTTCACCTATCTAGGAAGCAGTGTCTCATTAACTGAGACAGACACTGACACACAACTAGCAAAGGCATGGACAGCTATCGATAGGCTATCAGTCATATGGAAGTCAGACCTGACTGATAAAATGAAGCACAGTTTCTTCCAAGCAGCGGTCATGTCGATACTGCTATATGGATGCACTACATGGACACTAACTAAACAGATGAAGAAAAAGCTTGATGGCAACTACACAAGAATGCTGCGAGCAATATTGAACGAGTCCTGAAGACAGCATCCCACAAAGAACCAGCTGTACAGCCACCGACCATCCATTATGAAAACTACCAAAATTAGATTAACCAGACATGCAGGACACTGCTGGAGAAGTTGGGACAAGCTCATAAGTGATGTACTCCTGTGGACCCCTTCACATGGACTTGCAAAGGCAGGACAACCAGCTCAAACCTACATACGGCAGCTCTGTGTCGGAAGAAATGGATGATGGGGAGGGGTGGTGAGAGAGGTTCAGGGATATCCATGCTGATAGCGCGATATGCTGATGATGTCACGCATTTATTACATATTTTACCTTTGACAGGCTATGCAAGTTCATGGATTTCAGAAGCAGGATACCTCTGTGTCTTAAGGTAAACAGTGAAAATGCCATGTGAATTTCATCAGTGGGATGCCAGAAGGAAGAGTAACTATAAGGAGCATGGGCATCCAAAAATTTATAATGATGGAAGTTTTCAACCCTGAAGCAGTGAGCAGTGGGCACAGAACAAAGAGAGAGAGACTTGATGTCACACCGTTCTGGCTACTGACCCAATGTGGGGGCCTGATGGTACTGGGTTGAGAGGCAGAGAAAAGTCTAAATGTATAAGACTTGCTAATGTTTAAAGGAAGTATGATCTTAGAAGAAAATAGAAGATCCTGTGGGGGAGGAGCTCTGTAGTGAATTGACTTGTACCAGCCTTGTGAAGGCAGGATGAAGAAGAAACGAAAATGATTATATGGCTTTAAGTTGGTCCTGTACCAACCCCATGGAGGTAGAGCAAAGAAGTAAGGATCTCTAAAGATATTGTATCTCAACCTTGTGTAAATCTTAGCTTTACCGTCTATTCTGATTCACTTCATACAATTATTTCATAAACCATTTTGTACCTTTCGTAATAAAAAAGAGAAATTATATTTTTTATATATAAGTGTTATTGTATCTTTCTTCCATGTATATGACACATTGAGATAGTATATACAAGTTCCAGAGTTAAGTGATTTTTTTTAATTACCAAAAATCTGTTCTGAAAGTAAAAAATGTTTTGAAAAACTCTCAGTTTGAAGTGGCTAGAAAAAATTAATGTGGAGAAAAAAATGTAGTCAGTCTTGTTCTTCTGTTATAGCGGGCTCTACAATTAAAACTAATATCTTAAGTGCTATACAATCTTTATCATTCATATTTTAATTTTGTTGAGCTGTAATACTTGTATTGAGAAAAAAAAAAGAAAGTGACTAAAAATCACCAGGGGCAACATATACTTAAAGAAGGTAAAATATAGCACTTTGAATGTTACAAACTACAAAGATAAAGATATTAGTTTAAAGAGAAGCTGATAAAAGAAGGTCCCTATTATGAGCAGGATGTGTACACAAGGTCAATTTGTTAAGCAAGGGTAAATCTGGCTTGAATTCAGTTTTGCTTCCTGATTGGTTGGTTGCCAAACCATTGCTAAAGAGCACAGTCTACCATACTATTTACCTAAAACTAGGAGAAAAACAAACAGATTCATGCCTTTCTTAAGGGCATTAGCACCAAGGGAAATACAAACAACCACATCCGGGGTTTGAATTTGAGTTTCTGATTCCATCTATGATAAATTATCTAATTGTTTGAGTTTTATGGCATATCAACCTTTATAGGTTATTTAATGCCAAATCCATTTTAATGCAAATGAATAGTTCTATTTCAAACAATTCAGTTTAGCATAAATACAGTTTAATTATCAAAAACATTTCTATTTCAAGCTATTCAGTTTAGCATAAGTATGCATTTTAGTTCTATTTGACCCATAGATAGGGCTCTATCAAGTACTACCACTCCAGGCCAGATTGAACCTGAGAGTAATGGCAATGAAGAGCTGCTCCACATTCCCCAAAGCTCTAGCATTACTGGAACCCCAGAACATTCATTGAGGGGTCTTACACCAACTGCTTCTCTGCAGAGGGGTATTCTACAGCCCCACCCGACTGGGAAATCTATTATAATAAATTTTAGACTAAGTATACCTCCAATAAATATGCATTGAAAATTGGATAGCTCTACTTTCAACCATCTATAGTGGATTGACAAAAAACAATTCTTCTTAATATATAACCTAAACCAAATTCAAAATGTAACAGTCAAAAGAAATATAATTCAATTTTGACCATTATGCTTGTATAAAAATATATGAAGTACTGAAAATACATAAGCTAATTATTTTAAACTCTAATGAACTAATGGCTTAATTGATATTAAAAACTGGATTTACATATGTTTGTCTGGACCTTTTTTGAGACAGTTAAAGCAATTTCAGATTTTGGAATTTTAATTGATGAAACTTTTCCAGTGTTTTTAATGGTGACAGTAAAGAATTTCAGATTAGTATTTAAAGTTATAACTAATTATGATTTAAATTACGTCATTTTATGGTGATATATCATTTAACATTGAGCCAGGTGTTAGTTTCTTTTTAGATCCAGAGGTCTTACATGGATAAAATGATGAATATGACAAGAATCAAGAATTGCTTGGACTCAGATCCATTTCATTTCCCAACCTTAATAAGTTTTAGGAAATATTGTATAACTTCACAAGCTTCAAAATACAAAGGATGTCCTAAAAGTAAGGTACAAACATTTATGAACAAAACATGTTTATTACTTTACAAATAAAACAGATTGAACATTACCAGCACTACTATACAACCTTTACATGGAGTTACTATTCAAATTGATATACTTGTCCCTTCAGTGCATAAATATCCTCCTGGCATTGATTTAATTGTTATTCAATTAATTGCTTTGGGGCCCAATAACAGAAGACAATATTGTGTCCATTGAAGCTTTGATTCAAGATGATGGCATACATGAGCTTCATGATATGGCTGAGGAGCTTGATCTTCTGAAGTCAGTGGTCCTTGAAATCATCCACAAGAAATTGGTTTATCAGAAGGTGTTATATTATTGGGTCCTAAAATAATTAACTGAGGCATAATGGACTTGATGACACATTCTTTGACGAGGGTATTTATTCACTCATTGACACCCTTGTATAGCACTGGACCTTGCTGTTCAGTTTAAGCTATAATCAGGCATATGTGCCTGGACTCAGATTTAGGTCCATGTCCAGCTAGGCTCATCAGGCCCACATTGCACTACATGGGTCGATGACCAGCATAGTCAAGCAGGGCTCGAGCTTCGGTTCGTTCCTAACCTTCCCCTCCCCTAAATCCCCACTATAATCGACCTTTGGGTCATTGATCTTGTGTCAAGTCCTGTCTGGTGGGAAGAAGAGACAAATATCATGTATTTATTCATTCATACCCCAGTGGGACTATTACATCCATTTCAGTGGTGATTACATAGAAAAGTAACATAATAGTACTGCTAATATATCCACATCAGGACAAAGTAATTGACTTGATGCTACAAATTTTGACATAGAATATTTATTCATTCATGAACCAATGTGACTTGTACATCCATTTTGATGGCAACTTCATAGAACAATGTCATTGTAATGCTGGTAATGTGTGCACAATGTTTTATTAGTAAATGAAACCATTGGCTCTAGGGTTTATATTTTGATTATCTTAAGATTTACAATACAAAACCTGCTAAAAAAAAATTGATAATTTCAATTCCTAATCAGTTTCTTCTTGTGTCTTTAAAAAATCTGACAATTTGAAGAGTGAGATTGTCAAAATGATATTAATGAAGCATCAATCCAAAATGGCATCTTTTAAAACAGAACAAAAAAAAAAATCCAAGTGGTGGTAGGCATCAATATTTTGATTTTGTGTAAGATGTGGTGAATTCTTGGGATATTAAATATGGTTATTACTCTTCACCTACACATTATTCACATAATAGAGGCCAGACTCAGTGTCCTGGGCATTGGGCATGGCATCCTTTTCGCTGATATTTTTTATCTTTTTTTTTCAATGGTATCTGTTGACATCAGCTGTTGTCATCACAGCCTTGAAACTCTTGGGAATCAGATGTAATGATTGATTGGGTTTATCTAGGCTATTTAATGCCAAATCCTTTTCAAACATATATATTAAATATGTAAGTACACAGTTTAAATGTCAAACAGTTCCATTTGATCCATAGATAAGACCCTATCAAGTTCTACCCCTCCAGGCCAGAGTGGATTTTGGAGTGGTGACAATGAAGGGGTACTCTGAATTCCCCAAAGCTCCAGCATTACTGAAGCCTCATCATCAGATTTTTTAGTGTCATATCCAGGACACTCATTGGAGGAGTCTTACCCCCCTGCAAAGATGTAATCAGTGTATTCTGCAGCCCTAGCCAACTGGGCCATCAGATGCAAGGATTAGGCACTTTTGTAACCTCTCAACATAGTTGATTCCTTTTAAAAATGTCCAGTTTGTATTTACAATCTAAAGAAATACTTTTCCATTAATATTTGTTCATTCATGTCCTACTGTTACTAATATTTGTGTGTTTATGTATGTGTTCAGAAATACCTGTATTCATAAAAAGATTGATATACAATCACACCCAGGTATTATGTATAATTGTGAAATTAACTGACTTCCCACCTAGTCAGGATTTGTCACAAGGTCATTTTATAGTGGGGAACTGTGCTTGAATTAGGACTTATACACCAAAATGTTTGGTCCTGTCAACATTACTCATTTTGGGGCATCTCAAGTGCTAAATGATAAACTCAGCCCTACCAGGCTGGTATTACCTGGAGTGAAGGCCCCTGGGAGCAGGCGATCAGCTTAATACCGCCCACCTGTGGATGGGTGTGTTGCATTTACAAGGATCATTAAATAAGTTTCCAGACTTTTTTCGTATGGGCACTTTTATTGATAGTACACACATGAAACTCTAGTCCCCTTCAAAGTAATCTCCTCTGGCTGCAATGCACTTGTTGTACCATTCCAACAACTTCTGGAATTGCCCAGTCAGCTGGGGCTGTAGAATGCACTGACTGCACCTCTACAGAGGGGTAAGACCCCCCCCTAACGAGTGTCCTAGATATGACACTAAACAATCTAATGGTGAGGTTCCAGCAGTGATGGAGCTTTGGGGAATGCGGAGTACCCCTTCATTGCCATCGCTCCCAGATCTACTCTGGCCTGGAGTGGTAGCACCTGATAGGGTCCTATCTATGGGTTGAATAGAACTAACAGCATACTTATGCTAAAATGAATTGTTTGAGTAAAATGAATAACTTGAAATAGAAATGTTTTTGATAATTAAACCGTACTTACATTTAAACTGCGTGCTTATGCTTAACTGAATTATTTAAAAAATAACTGTTTTTCGACATTAAAACTGTATTTACACTTAACTGAATTGTTACATAAAACTGTTGAATAGTTTGAAATGGAAATGTTTTTGACAATTAAAATGTGTACTTATGCTAAACTGAATCATTTTAAATAGAACAGATTATTTACATAAAAATGGATTTGGCGTTAAATAACCTACAAAGGTTGATATGCCATTAAACCTAACGAACCAAACCAACTTCTGGAAGGCTCCATGGAAGTCCTCTTGTATGAGCGTGTCAATGATCTTCGTCACAACCTCTTTCATCTCCTCAATTGTCTCATAACGAATGCCTCTGATTTAGGGAACAACCAAAAGTCCCAGGGAGCAAGGTCTGGACTATAAGGAGGGTGAGGAACTGTCTTGATGCTCATCTTGGTCAAATAGTCTGTGACAAGAATGGAGTTGTGGACTGGTGCATTGTCCTGGTGGAAATGCCACTGACCCGATTTGAAGAGTGCTGGCCTCTTCCAACGGAATCTCTTCCTGAACTCCTTTAAAGCCTCAACATAGTAACCCTAACCCTAACCCTTTGGCCGATCAACTGTGGTGTATTGACTTGCTTACTCTTCCCACACCTCTCATCATCCCTCACAGACTCCCTGCCTTCCTTGAATCTCTTATGTCACTCAAAAACTGATGCTTGATTCATGCAAGATGGTCAAAAAGCAGTCTGAAGCATTCCATAGGTTTCTGTGGCATTTTTTCCAAGTTTAAAACAGAATTTTATTGCATATCATTCTTCTAAAGTGTCCTCACGTCCAGATTGCATTTTTGAAATTCACCAGCAGTGACAATCAGGTTTTAGTAGGGTGTATTCCAATTCCTGCTGTAGTTGTCCATTTGAAGCTGAAATCATAAAAATTGGTCAGTCATCTCATAAGATGTATAGCAATAACATAGTGAATTTTCAAGAGTCTACAACAATTTTAAATGCCTGTACAAAAAAGTCTGGAAACCTATTGAATGCACCACATCATATGTGTATTTGTGGTTGAAGATGAGTGACCATATTGTGTTAGAATTGTTATCTGGTACTAATCCTTGACCCTTTTGATTCATGCTTTTATTCTGTCTGTATGTGTAATGTTGCCTCTCCGACACAGCACCATTTCAAACATTCATTGGTGTTATACTTCTCAGATACAAGACAGATCTGTTGCTTCACATATGAAAAGTTTATTGGCTACCACTGTTCATACAGAAGATGGCTATCAAAAAATGATAGAAACAGTGTGAAAGGTATTAGTTCTTACATAGAAACGCTATCATATACATGGGTGATAGATGAAAGAAAATACTGACTGTGCTTTTCTCACTCAACCAACCCTATCCTCCAGAGGGCTCAAATCTGAACTCAACTGACACAAAGTGCCTACTAACTTCCAAAAATCTCTTGCTTACATGATATATTAATTACCTCATCCTCTAATGATATAAGAACTTTTATTTAATTTAAATTAATCTTATCCCAAGTCAGGTGACAGAATATTATTTTTTTGATATCTGGATTTCAACTCTGATTTCAAAGCAAATCTCTAACATGCTGTCCCAGGTGATTTCCAAAACAATCTGTCAGCTTGATATCCTGACATGCACACATATAACCTTCACAACTTACAATTCCATTCAAATTTTCTATCTAACTTACAGTCCATCACTACAAAGAAAGTAATTAACTAATATAATTAATTATCATCCTTAATTATATATGTAAGGCTGTTGTATTATTCTACCTAGGATCAGTGTAGTATCTACCCAATTTCTGATGCTTCTGAGTTGAAATTAGTTACATTCTCTGGCTGAGAAAGTTATATAATGTTATCAGGTGGGGAAACATTAGAAGAAAAAGAGGTAGATGTTTCCTTGAGATTCTGAACAACTGGTTGGGTGTTCAGTCTCAGAAGATTCAATGTCCAAGAGCTTCGAATGCTTGATCTGGGTATTGCTGTATGTAGATGATTTGAAATTTGTAACACAGAAGACTTACAACTGGTATTTGCATGGAATGAAAAACTACTAAAATCTGCACAACATACTCAAGGCATATCAAATGGCCAGGGAGATTCTACCAAAAATGCCTGAGGCATATCCATAACATGAACTGGCACTTGCTGACTCTTGACACTGTTGTCCCTCGAAAAACATTGAAACAATGATAATCTGAAGGAAAAATTGAAGGCATTACGCATGGATGTGCAGAGCTGGGAAGAGCTGATTCTGTATCATGCAGAATAGAAGTATTCCATTAGAAAAAGATGCTACACCTTTGAGGTTGAGTGCCTAATATATACTCAAATCAAATATGAACCTTGAAGAGACTCTCACCCACACTCATTGACAAATATGCAATCATGAAAGTGTGGTGTTTGCTTTGGTTTTATGGTGTATCAGCCACTATTGGTTATTCAATGCCAAATCCTGTTTTTACATGTATATTAAATATATGATTTATAAACACATTTTGTAGATACACATAAATGATCAAACAGTTCTATTTCTAACAATTCAATTTAGCATGTCAAAGTTAAATGGTTACAAGTATTCCTATGTATCACTAACAATTCAAGTAAACATCAGTCATTTGTTTACACTCAGTTAAATGGTCAAACAGTTCTATTTCTAACTATTCAATTTAGCATGTCACTTGTTTACACTCATTTTAAATGTCTAATGGTTCTATTTGACCCATAGATAGGACCTTATTAGGTGCCACCACTCTGGGCTAGAATGGACCTGGGAGCGATGGCAATGAATGGGTACTCAGCATTCCCCAAAGCTCCAGCATTACTAGAGCCTCGCTATCAGATTGCTTAGTATCATATCCAGGACTCTCATTTGTGGGGTCTTACCCCCCTGCAGAGATGCATTTAGTGTATTCTACAGCCTCAGCTGACTGGGTTGGAAATGTGATGTGTGTGAATATGTACTGTTGTCAAGGGCAAGTTATATGAACCAGCTGAAAGCTCATGTAAATAATCAAAAGCAACTATGCCATTCTATCAACAAAATCTGTTTTA
Source organism: Sepioteuthis lessoniana (assembly GCA_963585895.1). Lineage (NCBI taxonomy): Eukaryota > Metazoa > Mollusca > Cephalopoda > Myopsida > Loliginidae > Sepioteuthis > Sepioteuthis lessoniana. The sequence goes on along the minus strand of OY757914.1, from coordinate 5,369,738 downwards.
TTTGCAAGAGGTTCCACAAATCACTAATCTGGACTGATGAGGCACATGGAGATGGTTTGCAAAAAAAAAAAAAAAACAATAGAAAATCCAGATTGAATCAGCCCAATTAAAGGAACAGAGTTCATTTGCCATGTATACTAGATGCCGAAAAAAATCAAATGCTGGTTTCAGATATCATGGATGTCTCAATGAAATAAAAAACAATGCTGAGGGTGAAGAGACAGCTTTCATCTGAGGTAAAACCGGCAGTTGTCGTGTGTAATATATATAATATATATATATAAGATGAAGACAAAAGAAGAACTTGGAAACAGGTTTGTTGACTGGATATTAAGTGACAATTTGCAAAAGATGGGAAGGTATAAAAATTGTGATCTGTTAAAATTATTCAAAAAGAGATAGAGAAAAAAATGAAGATGAAAGAGAAAATTCAGTAGAAAATAGTTGTTTCCTTTTTTTTTTTTTTCTTATTTTTTTGCTTTTTTTTTTTTTTTTTTTTTTTGTTGCTTTTTTTGTCTTTGTTTTCTTAGATTTTCTATGTTTAAAAGTGCCATATCCTCTCCCTTATTCCTGATAGGGAAGCGACTAAATACACCAAGAAGATTAAGATGGGTTTTGGTAATACTATATTATTAAAAAGATGAATGCTAAGAACGTGAAACTGAAACTAAAAACTTCAGTTTTGTTTTTTTCCGTTTTTGTTATCCTGCACTAAAAGTTAAGTCAAAATTTTAATGTATGGAAGCCTAAAATGTAAAAATAAAGATTCGGTCGCAGTTTCTAAGCGGAAAAATAATTTTTTGTCATGTCCACACATGCCCCTCTCCACACTAAAATGATTTCATGTCAAATCTGAGTTGGTGGGAAATCGGATAAATCTATACAAAACTCCAAATTTTGGAGAAAGATTGAAATATTATGATTCTTCAAGATCAAATTGGTTTTTACCGTTTATATTCCGGTAATAAACGACTTTTTAAAACCAATTTTTCTCCTAAAAAAACAAGGGGTCATTCATTAAACGAGATATGTTTTTGAAACGTCGAAGCTTGCCTTAAATTCGATCCAAAATGTCTCCGTATAGCCTGTGCTTCTTCAAAAACTATTAGTTAAGATAATGAAGTTTTTTACTTATCATTGTTTACTATTTATAACACGTTTGATTAAATGATAAAGACACATTTTGTCTATATAATTTAATCAAGATCCTTTCAAGTTTCCTGATAAGTATCTTGGTTTCAGGTTGGAATTGGTGAATGAATTTACCATAATTGTCCCAAGCCCTTTTGGACCTTTCATAGGCCATCATCAGGGGTTGCTTGCATATATAAAAAGTGTTTTTAAAGAGTTTTGAAAGTTGTTTTGGTTTTTATAACATGATAAAACTGAGTTGCTGATGAATTTAAAAAACAGAACACTATTAACGGAAATAGAATATTATCAAGAAATATGGAATATTAAAAAAAACAAAACTAAAGGCATTTCAAAGCATTGTCGCTATTTTCAAAATTAATTCAATTGATTTTAAGTTGTTTTTTGTTTTGTTTTTTTTTTAATATGTAAGGCTTCTGGGATTTGTAGTCGTAGCTTATTTATTTCATGTGCTATTATAGTGGTGTTTTCAACTAGAATTTTTCGAAATTTGGATTTGGGAATTGAATGGGTTTTAAGATGTAAGGCTATAGAGCTAGAATCATTAAGGTGCATTGTAAGTCGTCTAGAAAAAGTAGTAGTGGTAAGACCAACATTATTTTCTTTGGAGACACAGTCTCCCAAGGGACATTTGAACATATATACGACGTTTGTCCAGTAGAGGAGGAAGTGTTATTAGAAATAATTAGGTTGAAGGTTTTTGATTTGTTGTAGTAAATGATAAGTCTTACTTTTTTTGGTAGGATCGGTGGGGAGACCATTTTTTGGAAAGGTTTTTAATATATGTTCATCTATTTTATAATTATGAAATCAGTCAATATTGCTTGTATCTCTTAGTACACCATTTCTTGGTGTACTAATAGATACAAGCAAAAATGACCGATTTATCACCTCCACATATAAAAAGCCTACTAACATTAATCCCCACACACTCCATTTCCAAAGTGAATGCCCCTTCCATTATAAAAGAACAATTATAAAAACACTTATTTCCAGCTAAGCTACTATCTTCTCGAACAATCTTCCTTAACAAACTTAGATATAAAACAAACCCTTATCAATAATGGATTTCCCAACTACATTGTTGATACCAAAATTAAACAATTCATGAATAAAACTGAACAACACAGACAATACCATAAACAATCAAACCTTTACTACAAAAACCAATTTCATAGTAATTATAAAATAGATGAACATATATTAAAAACCTTTCCAAAAAATGGTCTCCCCACCGATCCTACCAAAAAAAGTAAGACTTATCATTTACTACAACAAATTAAAAACCTTCAACCTAATTATTTCTAATAACACTTCCTCCTCTACTGGACAAACGTCGTATATATGTTCAAATGTCCCTTGGGAGACTGTGTCTTCAAAGAAAATAATGCATATGTTGGTCTTACCACTAGAACTCTTTCTAGACGACTTACAATGCACCTTAATGATTCTAGCTCTATAGCCTTTTATCTTAAAACCCATTCAATTCCCAAATCGAAAAATTCTAGTTGCAAACACTACTATAATAGCACATGAAATAAATAAGCTACGACTACAAATCCCAGAAGCCTTACATATAAAAACAACAAAAACAAAAAACAACCTAAAATCAATTGAATTAATTTTGAAAATAGCGACAATGCTTTGAAATGCCTTTAGTTTGTTTTTAATATTCCATATTTCTTGATAATATTCTATTTCCGTTGATAGTGTTCTGTTTTTTTAAATTCATCAGCAACTCAGTTTTGTCATGTTATAAAAACCCGAAACAACTTTCAAAACTCTTTAAAACCGCTTTTTATATATGCAAGCAACCCCTGATGATGGCCTATGAAAGGTCCAAAAGCGCCCGGGACAATTTTGGTAAATTCATTCATCAATTCCAACCTGAAATCAAAGCACTTATAAAAAAAAAAAACTTGAAAGGATCTTTAATAAATTATATAGATAAAATGTGTCTTTATTATTTAATCAAACATGCTTAAATGAAAGACTGCTGCCTAACTACACGTATTTATAACCTTTATACATATATGTATAAATATTATAAATAATAGTAAATAATAAAGTTACATAAAAAAAACTTCACTATCTTAACTAAAAACCTTTGTTTAGGCATTAGTTATGCTATTACTTTGATTTTGATTGTATTATAGTAGTTTTGAAAGTATAAACAAAAGTGAATGTTTTCTCTTTAGAAATATTTTTGTAGGTTTGCATAGCCAAAAAGTTCGTTAGCCCATTCGGCTGGGGCTGTAGAATATGCCGACTGTGTATCTGCAGAGGAGTAATACATAACCCCACCCACCCGATGAGTGTCCTAGATATGATACTAAAACATCTGATGGTGAAATCCCAATCCTACAGCTTTGGGGACTGTGGAGTACCCTTTCATTGCCATTACTCTCAAGTCCACTCTGACCTGGAGTAGTAGTACCTGTTACAGTCCTATCTATAAGTTAACTAGAACTATTTAATCATTTAATATACTTGAAACCATTTTACTGTGTGCAAACAAATGATTGGTATTAAATTTGATAGAAATAATTGACGAATAGAATTACTAATTTTAAATTGCAATACTTGAAACTATTTAACTTTGTGCAAATAAAACTATTAGTGTTAGATTACAATACTTGAAACCATTTAACTGTGCGCAAACAAATGAATTCTAACTCGTTTAAACAATAAAGTTACCAACAAACTATTTCCTTGAAAATAATACACACACACACGATATGGCATTAAGTAACCATCAAGGTTAAGCCAAATACTCAACCAACAAATTAAAAATGCAGGGTCGTTCATTACATCAATATATAAGAACACATTTTTTGTGTCTAAAAATTAGGGGTCATTCATTACACAAGTATATATGGTAACTTTGTCTGTATGTAAGGCTTTTTTTAGCCCAAACGTATGTATATTTATGCCCATATTTATTTGTCTTAAAAAATTCATACATTTGAAATCCAACATATCGCCCGTTAGTATATAAAGCGAAAGCAAATACAACATTTGCTACTATGTAACACGATTAATTTTGTTTCTAGCGTCTGTAATGTTTTCAACTGGTTTTCAATCATTTAGTTTATAAATTTTAAATTTGATTTTTGAAAATCGACTTATTTGCAATTAAGAAAAGTTCAATTTGTTCTTTCATAAAAAAGAAAAATACATCTTACGACCCCTACTCCCTACCTGAAAAAAAATCATGTCACGTGACCACAAATTTTGCGTCTGCTTTTCACACTAACAAAATTAAACAAGTACCCTACTAACATAGCTTTGCACAAGGCTAGAATATATGGGGTGCCTAGTAAGAATCGAACTCATGAACAGTTATCTACTAGTCTAGCTCGCTAACTATTACATCACACGAGGTGGCCAAAATTGAGTTTCTCATTGAAATGACAAGGAAAAGAAAACAATATTTCTTTATTTATCAATTTTTAATCTTCCGTCCGTAAGATAGTTTTTTTGTGTTTAAGTTTTTTGTGGTGTAGTTGGGAGTGTAGTGAATATTATTCCGTGTGGAGTAAAATACCTGTTTTTTTTTTTTGTTTTTTTTTTTTTTTGTTGTTGTTTGTTTGTTTTAATCTAAATCAGTTGAACATAATTCTCTCCTAAGCTTGTTTAAGCAAAATACGCACCCAACAGCTAACCTTGCACAATTTGTCCTCATTTCTTTTCCCCCTCCTCATCCAACGCTCCGCCCCCGCGTCTTCTCACCAACACTGAATATTTTTCAATTTCTTTGTGTGTGTATAAGCGCTGCTTGCTTATTCTCTTTCCCTCCCTCTAGGTCTTGTTATGCTGGTCTCTGTTATAACTTGCCTTCATGTTGCCACCCACCCCGACCTTCAGATCTATAGACTGTACCTCTCAGTCTATTTCCTAAGTGATTTCCGTACGCCCCTCCACCCGAAACTAAAACTACACCCCACATCGCACACCCGGGTTTTCTTCGTCCTTCTTAGTTGCGAATTAGCTACACACGAAAATAAACAGGCACTACATTCCTTCTGACCTACTTGGATATATTGCACACGAAACACTTATATATATATATATATATATATATATATATATATATATATATATATATCCTAGCGTAGTTCGGTACAAGGTTGAGAATGAAATGGTAATCTTAGGTGGACTGTAAAATAATATTGCACTAATTTCCCAAGTCTGGAGAGCCCGCATATTTTCCTTTAAAATCGGCTTTCAAAATCCTGGTTTTTACCTGGAATTAAACACGAATAATTCTGATACCAGGAATTACACACATCTCTACTCCTTCAACCACTAAAACGATCTTATGTCCGCATCACACTTAATAAGTGCTGATATAGCGCTTAGTCTGGTACAGGATTGTGTAAAGCTTATCAGATGGAAAATGTAAACCCACTCTTGACTCTCGTTAGCCTATACCAACGGTCCCCCACTTTGCCTCTATCAGAGGGAGTAGAATCCACTCACAATCTAAGGCTCTATGCCAACCTTTCTGTTCAGGTCTGGTCTGACATGAGACCACGTGTGGGACACATAGTAAAGAAAAAAACAGTTTTACTTGACAAGGCGAGACACATATATAATACGTAAAATATAGTCACATGTTTAGCCTAGTTTGGCTCAAGCTCATAATACTACGACACCTAGTGATGATCGAATTCATTAAGAGTCACTAAAAACACCCTTTATCTATAGTGGGTCTATATAATCTGTGCCGTTGTACGTATTCGTTTTGTTGTGGAATCGGCATTTTGTGCGTGTAGCCTAAAAATATATTTTATTTCAATATAATCTCCTTTATTGTTAAGGCACTTAATCCAAGCTCTTCTTGATAGATCGAACATTATATAGTAAAGATCCGTGTAAAAAAGAAAAAAAAAACTTGGCAAATAGTAAGGCTACCTATTTATTGAGCTCGAATCTTGTAGACTATTTTGTCTAAGTATGTGCAAATTAGTTTGAAAGTATTTAATGTTATTTGTTTGATTCTCACGTAAACACTAAACACACACACATTCTCATTTTGGTTGGTGGCTTAAAAAAACAACAACAAATCTGGTTACTACGAGGCAAATAAAGAAAGTAACTCCGAAAAACATTTTCATTAAATATTCAAACTACCACTTTATCAATCAAATACTTATTATTATTATTTTACAGATTTATTTTTCGCCAGAGTTCTAAAGAATAAAGATGTTTTCTTGTTATTATGTACAGGAGACCGTAACAAAAAGTCTGGAGCGTGATAAATATCAGGGAGAATAAAGTAGTCATTCCAGAATGCCCTTGAAAAATATCGGTGCTTCATGCTAGTCAGTTGAAAGAAATAAACAGAAAACTTATATAATTAGTTAAAGATTCTATATTTTATTGGATGTTAGTTGTAACCTCTTTCTCCTCTTAAAAATGGAATAATATTTTAGTGTTCCTGTCTGTCATCTTTTTATTTTTTAGTCGTTCTTTTACTCAACTAGTACGACGGAACTACACGATTTTCCTTTAAAATGATGATTTTATCATCAATTTGTACTTTAGAAATATTAGGATCATTATTTCATTTTCATATTACTTTCTAATTCAGTTACTTTTTTTTCTTCTTAGAGTGTATTCAGTTACTAATTTTAAATTTCTGTGCCAGAAAACCTTACTGATATTATTTCTTAGAAGTATATATGTTAAGTAACTTGTTTATTTGCAAATACAAAACACTAAACAAGGTCGGATTGTGTTAATGTGTTTAGTTTGTGTGTATTATTGATAAACAAGAAATTCTTTTTAGTTGATTACCACCTCCTCTTATTCCTTTCTCTCTTTGTGTTGGTTTTACAAGTACACAGGTGAGAAAAGGAATGCATAGATCTTAGTTTTCTTTTCATATGAACTTTTACTAAGTATATAACCACCAGCCCAACACTTTATAAGATATAATATCGGTCACCAGTCAGCTGCTTCTAACATTAACCAATTTGTATTTTAAGAATCAATGAAAAAGGCCAAGGAAGAAAGTTAAAGAGGAAGGGCAGGTAACTGTGTAATTACAACTGCAAAGTGCAATAAGAAGACCTTGATGAAGAAGAAGTAAAGATATGATATCCTGACAGCATTATTTAATTCCTCTTCATAATACTGAGCATGACTGAAAACTAGCCTGAAGATATATTTTTTTAAATCTAAGCCCGTACTTGACTCTAAAAAAATCATAATCAACGTTATTACTACATGAGCTACGGCAGTATTTTTTACCTATTGAAATTATTTTTGATTTTTAAAGTTTTTAAAATAAATGAAATTGTCAAATTCATTTCACTCACTTCTATAAAATGTAAATTCATTTTTTTTAGATATTGGCCAATAAGACAGTGAATTAAGTCCTCCACTTAAAAATAATTTACCGCTTGGAATAATAAAGGCAGACACGTCAACGAGTAATCCCAGAAATATAAACTTTATTATCAACAAATTTACTATTTTATCATTTAAAATTTGGCTAAATATATTGTCCACTTTTAGCAAATGAAAAATTGGCTTTTTTTATTCTAGAGTTTGTTGAAGAAATAATTTCTTTTTAGCAGTTGGTGATTATGATCGTCTACTTTTTTAAGGTCACGAAAATGGGGGGGGGGTCCACATACAAGATGAATGCAACGGGGAAAAAGATATTTACAATGAAAATTTTTAAAAGTTGGAAATGTTTATAATTACGACCAAAATTTGTTCATTTTTCTTCCTACTTCTATTAACAAACCAAGAAGTGTGCTTTTTATAAATCTGCTGAAATTACAGACTGTAAAAATAAAAACTGTAAAACTTCAAATTTCCTGATTTTGTTGGGTTATAAAATTCTTTTCCAATTTCCATCCATTTCTGTCCGGTTTTGAGTTTTCAAACGAATTCAGTAATATGAGTGATACTTTTATTTTTAGGTTTAGATTTTACCAAGAGTTTGGCGATTTTTTTTTCTTTGTTGGTAGACCAGAAAAATTCCTTATTTTATTTTTATGAAAATATATTTTATTTATTCATTTTTACACTCATTAAATTTTCTGTAAACTCAAACATAACGAAAAAACCCAACTTTTTAACTGACTTTGAAAAAAAAAATCACCCGTTTTTATTTCTAGTAAAATAATTTTGAAATCTGTTTACACTGATTACGAAATAAATAAAACAAGACTAACTGCTGATAGTTTTTTGTTTGAAAAGTGAATTTCTTCTATTATACACAGCCAGATTTTTTGCTGAGTAGGTTTTTTTTCTTTCTTTTTTTCCCCCGCTTTCTTTATAACATTATTTTGGCCTCTAGACACAGGCATACACATCAACTGAAGGGATATATTATCCCTACCACCAAATCATTTGCAATTTTAATCTTTGCCACTTCAAAAGTGGATGGAATAAATAAAAATTGCATCTTTAAAAATATAGTTTTTGTGGATATGAGAAAAGACATTTAAGTCAACATTTAAAACAACTTTTTTTCTATAAAATTCCTTGGACATTCATTCATTCATTATTTATTTATCTTTTTTTTTTTTTACAATATTGAAAAATCGACATTAGACAACAACAATTAACGACAGCTGTGTAATATCCGCAAAGTACAAAATTTTTAAAAATCTGGTAATAAAGTTGACATTTTTTTAATGAATTTAGAAGTGTTCTCTGTATAAATTAAAACTATATCAATGTCTGTTTTCTTTTCTTCTCTCAGCTTATCAAAAATAAATAACTGTAGAAAAACGTAAAGAAGCGATTCAGAAGGAAGGCTTGTGTAGCAGTTTTGAAGAAGAGATGAAAGAAAAAAAAAGTGAGGCCAAAAAATAGATCTTTAACATCTACTTTTAATCACGTGTAGTGTAATGGTTAGCAAGCTTAGCTAGTAGACCATTGTTAGTGAGTTCGATTCTTACTGGTTGCCAAATACTTCTCGCATTGTTCAAAACTACACGAAATTTAGTAAATGACTACTTTTATTTTGAAACTCAATATTTCTCTCCTTTTTTTCTTAATATGTTCTGCATTATTAATATTTAGTAGGAGTTCTCGGCATTGTTCGGGTTTACAAATGCTATCCTAAAATACATTTTAAAAAGACTCTTTGAAATCACTCTTCTAAAAGTTACAAGAAAATTTACTATAATAATCATAAAATTCAATGATAAATTAAAAAATATATCTTAGTCATCAAGTATTGTATATATTAGGCAACAGTCTTTTATTTATACAAGTTTGATTAAAAAGATAATTGTCAAATAAAACAATATTGTATTTCATCTTATCAAGTCTGATGACTCTATTATAGGTAATGATATACTATAGGGACATAGCATCTATTTATCTCTCCTTTATGATATAAAAGGCCTCTAAACATTATGTATGTGCCTTCTGGCAATATAGTAAGTAAAGTTGGCGACCTTAGTCGAGGGTGACCCGAAGACTCCCTTTTCGATAGCTACTACATCAAGGTGTAGGGGAGGGTGCTACTCCTTTCCCTGGATTGCTCCACTTTACCCTTGATCCCTACCTTATAATGCTGAGTGTTAAGCAAAGTGGCATCAAGTACCATTTTTTAGTCTTTGGTATGACTCGACCTGAGATTGGACCACGGTCTCCCAAACCATAGGCGAACACTCAACTGATGAGGCCAATGGTCTGGCAATATAAGTAGCCAGAAAAATGCCTTTAAAACTCTTTGAGGTTAAGAAAGTTCACATGCCAAGTTTAATCAAGATTTGCCCTTTACCCTAGAACTTTATAGATAACAAGTAGCAAAAAACAATGGGAATTGTATATTTTATAGTAAATCATGTCAGTATTCATGAGAGAATTCAATAAGATTGGCAAAAGTAACAGTAGGTGTTATACAAGGGAAAAACAAATACTTATCTATTTTGTTGATTTTAATAAAATTAAGTTTTTAATGTTTTAAATACTTGGAAGGTTTTGGTAATGGGAATTGGTGTCTATACAACTAATAATTACCTCCCTTTTTTTATTCATCAGTGGAAAGTTCAAGAGTGAATGGTTGACATTTTTTTGTAGGGGTTATTTGGAATTGGTCGTTTTAATGATTAAAGCTGGTTTGCATTATAAGAGGAAAAGTTATATATCCTTAGCCAAGGTAGCAGTAGCAGCAAATCAACTTTGTTATGTAAATAAAAGAAAGTAAGTTTTACTGATAAACAGACTGATATAACTTGAGCTCCTCTTTTCACTGTAAATTGCTCCCTTTTTGTAATTATAAATTGATTGATTGATTTTAATGATATGTCAATATGTTTGGAGCTATTTAATGCCTGGAGATTAGAGAATTGTATACATAGTACATTTATGATTACATTTTTTGTGTAGTTGTTTCTTAAGTGTTTTTTCCACACAGTTACATTCCATCAAGTATTCTTAATATGAATAATTTGCAAACAGACCAGTTTCAACCATAGATGGAATCCTAACTGGTTACCAATACAATATCCTCCTCTAAAGATTTGTGAGAGGACAATGACTAAATCTGAAAATGACCAATTGAAGTGATACTATTTACAAGATTATAATTATAGTTTTGTTTTATGGCATATCAACCTCATCAGTCATTTAATGCTGAATCAAGTTAAAGAAAATAAGTCTGAAAAGAAATTCAAAGGAGAAGTCTTAGGAATTAAAAAACAACAACTGTGAAACAGGTTGGAGAAGGGATCAATTTATTAGAATATATCGAGTAAAGAAAGGGTTTATAGAAGTAATTTGGTCTTATAATTATAGTAGTGATAATTTATTTCCTATTTGTGTCAGTGGTTGGTATTTGAGATCAGGTAAAAGCCAGATTGCTGATTTCAAGTTACTTTTTCCATTTGGAAGTTGGTGCAACATAGTCTTCCTCCATCTATTTACTCCCTATACTATACTAAACTCAACTAAACATCAATAATTTTGGCTCATCCATTGTAAATAACAAGCTCCTACAATTTGTGACTCTTGATTTGGGCAGAAAATGATGACAGACTGCATTGTTAAATATCTTATCTTTTCTTTTGTCAAGAGGCAATATTTCTCTTAAAAAATCAGCATGTCTATTGGGGTAGAAATTCTTGGAGTATCACATGATGATCTCAGAAGCCCTTTCTTAACTTCTTTTGCCTCTTTTCTTTGAACAGGAGGGATACGTGTCAGACCCTTGCCGACAACAATAAATCCATCTGGTTATTTTACTTTTACCTCATCAAGTAAGCATTTTTCCATTTTTGTACCTCTTTCACATATTTCTTGTTCATGGAACAATATGTGTATCATGTTTCTAGCTGTTGGGACATATTTTTGTATGCTTTTCTTTTTAATACTATTGGTATGTATAATTTGTATATTAAAGGTTGAATGTTCTTGTATGTGCAAATGCATTTATTTTGTCTTCTGTTGTATTCAGTGTTAGTATATTACAGATATTCTAATATTGGTCCTTGGTGAGTGAAGACTTAACTAAATATCTTTCTTACCTCCAACAATTATACCTTTCTCTACATTGTTATGTAACAGATACAAAACCCACAGTCTGGATAACTGGTGATAGAACAGGATACAAAGAGCACCAAGATTGAAAGAAATTTGAGAGGGAACAAAATTTGGATTATAAAAGAGTTTGAAGGATAAGATTTGCAATATAAAGAAATTTGAAAGGATAAAATTTGCAATATAAAGGAAATTAAAAGGGTAAAATTTAATATGAAGAGAATAATACTAAAGCCAAATTTAGTATTTAACTAGGTAATGTTTTTAGGGGCTTTAGTGTATAATTTTAAATGGTAAGTTCATACAGTTCCCCAGCTTTCTAGTTCGGGTACTGATTCGAAAAGATAACACAGACAATAAAGTTCTCAAAAGGAATTTTATACAAAAGAAACAAGAAAGGGATAGAAAAGATAAAATGTTGCAAATTTTAGTGCAATTTGCTGGAACTTATCTGAGAGAGTGTCCGGGAAACAAAGTTCTTTGAATTTTAGTATTTTTCTTTTCTTTTTTTGTTTTGTCGAAATGTCTCAGTGTTCATTTAATTGTGAGTCTTCTTTAAAGTCCTTTTCAGCAGAATTCTCTGTTGAATTTTCTTTCAGTTGTTTAACTTGGTAGAATTTCTGTATTCAACTTTCATTTAATTTTGCTTTTATTTCTTGGGAATCTTCTTGCCTTTTTAAAATATGTATCAACTGTTCAAGAAGCAATTAACAAAACCTTTCTGTTGGCTAATTCTTCATGCTTTCAGTTTGGTCCCCAAATTCCTACTTTCATTTGATTTTGGTTTTATTTCTTGGGAAGCTTCTTGCCTTCACAGTTTGAAATATTTATTGGCTATTCAAGAAGTGAGTGATGAAACCTTTCTGCTGGCTTAAGTTTTCGTGCCTTCAGTTTGGTCCCTGAATTCATACTGAGGGTTTCAATAGTAGTTTTCCACAAAAAAAGGAAGTAGCTTTTTGGTGCCGTATTGTTTGGTATTACTTCTCCCTTTTCAGCATGTGGTTGGATTGATTTTTTTTTTCCTAGAAATAAATTTTTATAAATTATAATTTTTCCTTGGAAAAATTATCATAAAACTCTGGTTGTTATAAGAATTTATATTTCTCTTAAAAATGAACAACATTACAAATGATAATATCAAAGAGTCTATAAAAGTTTAGATAATTAAAGAGTTCTAGTCTGTTAAAAGCAATGTTAGTTTTTATTAAATCTAAAATTATCCCCTGCTACAAGAGTCAGTCCAGCAAGAAAGTGAATTAGTTTATTCTTGCAGTAATGTCCATCTGCAAGAATGAGGAATTTGCCATTCTGATTCTATCAATAAAAGGCTAAAGGAAAAATTTCAGTTGAGTAGTTTATTGATTAAATCAGCTGCTGCCAATCAAGCCAATTTTGCTTGAAGACATCCAATAGAATAGAAACTTTTCTATTCTTAAGATTGTCTTAACTTACTCTTCAATATCTCAATAACATGGCAGATTTCTTTTGAAATCTAGAAATCAGTAATGGACTTTTTAACACTTAAATTTTAAGTTTAATTCTTCTGGAAATCTTTGTTTATTAAAATTTTTAAAGATAAACATCTTTATCACTATATTTTTTATAATTTAGTGAAAATTAATTTTCCTTGATTATAAAAAAAACAAACAGTTTTAACAAAGACTATCACCTTTACAGAAATTTTTAAATCTACAAACTTTACAGTCCACGTAGATGTAATATATACTGGGTGTTTAAAAAACATTTCTATGGGAGTTCCTTTGTGGTATTATGATTTTAAAGTCTCTACCTGTTCACCATCCATGTCAAAACAAAATTGGAATCTTCCCCAGGTGATCTCTATAATATCGATTTGTTGGAGTTTTTTTTTTTTAATTACTTGTAAAAGATTTCAAGAATGTGTTGATATGTGGTGACCATTTGGAATTATATTTAAAAGGTACTCACATAAAGGTGTTAACAATTTTTTAAATTCCCCTGTGTGTGTGTGTGTGTGTGTGTGTATATATATATATATATATATATATATATATATATATATATATATAAAAATAATGGAGTGTAATCCAATAATATATAGAAAAAAATTGATAACAAGGCAATCTAAGTAGAAGGAGAGATAAAGTCGGCACTATAGTATTTTGGTTCTAATGAACCATCATCAGGACTGTGAGGGATGAGATTAGTGATGTTAAATCAATGATGGATGTTTAAGAATACAAAATACAAAAACCTAAGGAAAATTTGTATAAAAAGTAAAAGTTGGCCATTTAATTAGTGAATCAGCATTTGTTTGTTTTTAAATTACGTCATTTGACTTATTAGAAATATTGTGTAGAATTTATGTTCCGTTTGTTTATCAAGAAAGATTTTGAATCAAAAGGAGGAAGAAAAAGAAAGAGAAAATATAAAATTATGATATATGTGGAATAATTTTATACTTTGTCTTTTCCTGATGATGGTTCATTAGAACTAAAACGCTATAGTGTTGACTTTGCTTCTCAATAAATCTCTCCTTCTACTTGGATTGCCTTGTTATCAATTTTTCTTTATACATTGTCGGATTACACTCCGTTATTTACTTATATATATATACACATATATACATACACACTTTGCTTCTCAATAAATCTCTCCTTCTGCTTGGATTACCAATTTCTCTCTCTCTCTCTCTCTCTATATATATATATATATATATATATATATATATATATATAGGCTTTTGAGGGAAAACTTTAAAAGGAATGTGGGTGTGTAATAGCAGCCCAATTCTTCGCCCTCCCTGACATTGCCTAGTGTGTTGGGGTCAGAGACAGTGAGGTCCATTAAGTTGCAAATTTTATATTAGCGTCTTTCTTCTAGGCAGTCATCACCTAAGATTATGGAGTTGACTTCTTTTGTAAATGTTTGTGTGTGAGATGTCAGGTTTTATTTTTCATTCTGCTGAATGTCCAGCCACCCTCCTCACCACATAAAACTGTGGAGTGGAAGGAACTGGTTTACTCACCAATCAACCAGGCTGTTGATAATACCGGGTTACACAGCACATTTTGCATGACTAATATATATATGTGTGTGTGTGTGTGTGTAATGTAAAATAGATATAACTTGTATTGTTTTTCAACAGTGCTCAATATCTGGAATAGAGCCACAACAAAGTTGAATATTGGCCATAGATAAAATCACTTGTTAAAAACTTTTAAAATTATGGTCGTCACAAGCTTTTTAGCATTACAGTTGAATTACAGCATTTTACATCATCATCATCATCAATTTTTCTGCCCTGAGTGCATGGTAGATGACCCATAGGAATGTGTGTGCGGGGAGGTGCTCAGGGTTCTAAGTGTTAGACACAGCAATGGTGATCCATCTTCTACATAATACCACTCCATAGCACTTAAAGTCGGTCAGAGCATTCCCTGTTTATTGCAGTTGGTGCTGAAATACTACAAGTATTTGACCTTGTACCATACTCCTTGTCGATAAAGACAATTAAGGAGTTCTATGTTGTCAATGTCTTCTCCAGAGGGGTAAGATCCTCTCTACTACTCACCTTTACCTCCCAAAATAGTGTCCTAGGTATAACACTAAATTGTATCTCATCATGGGGTTCCAGATCTTGAAAGTGTAGAGTCATCCCTAGTATTACTTAGTCCCAGAGTGGTGACACTATCAGCTGGGACCCTATCTATAAAAGTTATTAGATAAGCTGATTAATACAGTATTGAAATGATCTCTGACTTTATGACATGTATGTACACAAGTTATCGCTCTCTTTTTATTACTCTCTAATAAAAGGAGGTGGGAGAAAAATCTTAGGAAACAAGTTTCAATGATATGGGTGCCATTTCAGTGGATATTTGAAAATAAAAACAAGGGAAAGATAATTCATGTACATACATATTGTTTCAATGTTGTATTTATATTGTAAATTGGAGCCCTCCCTCTAAAATTATATAAAATCAATATTTTTTAAATTTGACTAATTGCCTGAGTAGAAGAAAGTCTTCAGAATACTAAGCATAAAAAATTAGTGATATTTATTTATTTATTTATTTATTTTTTTCTAAATAGGATTACTCTGGTTCAGGAATTGAACTCATGTACCAGATAACTTGATTCACTTGACCAGCAATAAATTTTAATTAGAAGTTTATTCTAAATTAATAAAGCACTATAAATAGCAAATTGTATCTCATGCCCGTGGTATAATGGTTATCGTCGTAGGAAATGGACACGGTGACACGAGTTCAAATCTTGGACTAGTCTGATTGCATTTCACATAGCACTAATACCCTTGGGAAAGGTATGAATCCAATTATTCTCCCTCCAGCTATGGGTAAATAGTAGGGCAGACTGGGTTCTTCAGCCTTGTTGAGGCAACTAGTCTAGGAGAAGGAAAACTCTGAATTCAATCCTGTTAAACTCCACTTAAAAATTGACCTTGTATCATATCCTGCCCAAGCGGAGGGGTTGGGTAAATATGATAAATAGCAAATTGTAATAAAAAATTAAAAAAATTCTTAGTTTGCAAAAAGACTTGCTTTGCTCATTCATTTCATTCGTTTTCTCTTCTCATTTTTACAGAAGCTTAATCTTTGTGCCAAAGTTCCTAGAATCATCCATAGACATAAATTCCTAGAATCATCCATAGACATAAAGCGTAAGTCTTAGTTTCAAGGGGTATCTCTTTGCTCTATTACACTTGGTAGGGCCATAGTCAGACATGATGCCTGCGAAGTCCAAAAAGAAGTCATGTAGAGCAATTTTCTACTCAGGTGGGTCCTCCCTTTAAACTTGACCTTGTGTCACATATCATCATCCTCAGCAGGTGGATAAATCCTACTTCTTGTTTATTTTCATTTACTTAGCTTAGTACATATATACTTTTACATATTCATACAGGTACAAACATGTTGGATCTAGAACATGTAAATTGCATCCCTTGCTGAGGAGTGAGAGTCTCTCCCCTAAAAATGAAAAGAAAAAAAGGATGTATTAGGTATGATGTATCATGTGGTGAGGTTCCAGTATGTGGACCAAAAGAGAATACTCCCTGAAGCTTTGTCATAAAAATAATGGGGATACAGCAAGGAATAATGTTCCAAGTTTTTTGAAGACAATCAAGCTGTTATAGAAATTTGGGAGAAAAAGAAACCAAGGTTAGAAAATGGTCTTCATTGTTGTTTCTCTATCCCTGCAAGCTTATATGGGTTCCTACCTTCTCAAGGACATTAGAATATAAACTATTTCAACTAGAATCTGGATTTCTGTCCAGTTCATTGATGAGTTACAGTGGACAAATGGCCAGTAAGATGCATTGTGTCAGCTACTCCACTTCAAGTTGTTCATTTCCATTTATAACACTTATTCTCTAAACTGTGATTAGCATAATACCTGTAAAAAATGACAGGATTATTCACATTTCTTTCATCTGCATTTCTTTGTTGAATATCTAAAAAGTCTGAATGATGTCTTTTTTAATTTTCAGTTTCTCAAACTTTTTCTGTCATTTGAATCTTGGATGATTATCAAAAATTAGTCATTTTGATTGGTTTGATTTTATGGCATATCAACCATTGTTGGTTATTTAATGCCAAATCCTGTTTTTATATATATATATATTAGGTATATGATTTGTAAACACATTTCATAGATACACACAGATAAATGATCAAACAGTTCTATTTCTAATAATTCAAGTTAATATAAGTCATTTGTTTGCACTCAGTTTAAATGTTTATATTTGACCCATAGATAGGACACTATTGCAATGAAGGGTTACTCTGCATTTTCCAAAGCATTACTGGAGTCTCATTATCAGATTGTTTAATATCATATCCAGGGCTCTCATTTGGGGGTGGGGGCTTACCCCTGTGCAGAGATGCAGTCAGTATATTTTACAGCCCCAGCTGATTGGGCTACAGTCATTTTAAGGACATTGATATACAGAGTTCATGTTAAAAAACAAAAATAATATAGAATATGAATTAATTTTTTAAGTTCCATTTTTTGTTTGGTAAATCATTGGATCATTCAAATCTTATGTAAGAAATGTTTGTGTTTCAAGGAATGGACAAAAGCTGTTGAAAAAAGTTTTACCTGGCTGGTTATTCCTAAAATATTCAACAACAATAAAAATTTAAAAAAATGAAAATACTATGTGTTCTGAGAGTCTTCATTGGTTCCCTTTACCTTGTCCAATACTGAGTCGCTCTTCTAGCATGAATTTCCTGGATCCCACTGGAATAGCTAGATCAGTGTTCCAAAATGAAATAACAACTTAGATTTTATTTTGTATTGAAATCTTTTTTCTCCAAGGAAAGTTGCTGGTCATGAACTGCAGAAAACTATTTCTCTCAATTATTTCCTATTCATTGCTTCAACCACTAAGCCACATAACCTGAGGAAAATTCATCTTCATTGTTTGTTTGTTGGAAAATAACGGAATTTTTCTTTTTTTTTCTTTTTTACTTAAAAAAATATTTTTAAATTAATGTTTCCACAAGATATTTTTTAAAAAAACATGTCTCCTATTTTAAATTGATGATTTTTTTTTTGTTTTTGCAAAGTCATTCATTTAATGCAAAATTCTTATTGCTACTTCCTCTAACTGTAATGTACACCCACAAACCAGTGACATTGATTTTGGCAGAGAAATATATCCATGGGGGAAAAATCTCTTTTTCCTCTTATCTAATTCCAGATTTTCTTTCTTGAAGCAGCTTAAATAGAGATTGAAAATGGTAATATTGGGGGGGAAAAACCCCCAAAAAAAAACAAAACTTATTTTCCACTTTTGACAGTATTAATGTTAGTGGTGCAATCAGAGAAATAAAGTATGAATTATACTATTGAATATTTAAATAAATTTTTTAAAACTCTTCGTTTCAGACGGATCATTTTCTTACCTTCTTCAGATAAATCTGTTGTAGGATTGTATCTGCTGTTGATTTGTTAACCATATTGCATTGTGGAATAATGTGTAGTCATTTTATTTGTCTCTTGACACTTTTGACGCTAAGTTGTATGTTTTGTTTTTGTTGAAGAGAGCAGATAATAATCCGTCTGCAAGATTTCACAATGTAAAGCAGTTAATAGACCAGCAATAGACCCAAAAATTGATAGTTTTTACCTGAAGAAGGTTTGAAAATGAAGTGGTTGAAGCATAGAATTAATAACAATAAAGCTGAGGAAAACCCAAATATTTTATTGCTTATCAATTCACTTCAAAGTCTCAAAAAAAACAACCTGTTAACCTTTTATAAGAAGAGAAAATGTTATTTATCTATTACACTAAAACCAAACATTGACATTTATCAAGAGTTGAAACTGTTTTATCATCTTATTATAAAATGGACTGGGTGCTTCACTGATTTTACAAGATCTGTCCAAAATGTATCAAGAACCAGTTGAACAGCCTTAATGCAATTTGCTCACCAATGGGTTACTCAGTCAGCAATAAGATACCATCGAGTGGGGCTGTATACTTTACATTCATAATAACCAAGTAACGTCGGAAAAGTCTTGTGCAATGCTATTTGAATTGGTTTGGTTTATTTAATAGCATACCAACCCCTTATGAATTATTTAATGCTAAAATTTGATTCATTTGTAAATGGTTGATTATGATCATCACTATTTTTATTTTCGATGTTCCATTGCAATCTTTTTTTAATTACCCTACTTGTCTAAAATAATTTGTTTGCACACAGTCATATGGTGTCAAGTGTTCCTATCTAATACAAATAACTTGCACAAAATTATATTCAGTACTAATAATTTTTTCAAGACATATCTATTTAATCCTTGGATGGGATCCTAACAGATACTAACACTCCAGATTAGAATGGTCCTGGGAGTAATGAATGTCCCTTTAGACTGGAGGGATCTTAGTTGTCTGAATTTCTGAGATGAAGCTTGATGAGTTTTATCATTCAGGGTTTTCAAACTATTGTCTTTATCTTTATTGTTATATTTACAACATTTTGGCTGATATGTCCTCTGGCCTTCTTCAGATGTTTGTCAAACTTGGGAGCCTACACGGAACTTTGAACCATATCCTTTATTTAATCCATGGGGGTCACTTATTCTGATTCCATTAACTATAACCAAGTATAAGTGCTAACTATTCCTGTATTGTTACTTGCCAGTAGTCAGGATTGAACCTGCAACCTCCAGATGATTGTCTCTTTAGAAGCTTTGGGAACCAACGCTTATAACCGTTATGCTGTGTGTCCTGCTGGGATCTTATCCCTCCACAGAGTATGAAGTCAACATACTCTAAGCTTTACATACAGGGTGAAGGGTTTTTTTGGCAAGACATCTCATTCTTTAGGCATGTCAGTCCTAGTTTGACTCCTTGTGACTTCCACTGACTTCGATGAGATTAAGAGGTCCTAAAAGGAGTACTTTGAAAGAGACTAAGTTGCTATTGCTCTAGGTAGAGTGTTGTTTGATAATATTAAATGGCTGAATAATTTCTATAATAGTTACAAAACAAAAAATCATTTAACGAGAATCAAAGTTCAACTGTGTATCATTTTATGAAATTTAAACACTACCTCTGTCCCATAATAGTTCTCATCTACTAACCTCAGCTTAGTTTGGCTCAAGTTCAGCATTATAGTGCACCCAATGAGGATCAAATTCACTGATAATGTTCAGCTAGCCTTGTTCAATAACTGTTACACCATGCAAGATGCACCTGTCTCATAATAGTTGTTCATGTATGAAATACAGGTATGCTTCACCTTACGTCAGTAATTCCTTCCAGAAGAGGTGACTTAAGGTGAAAAGTCACTTAAGTTGAATTCATTTGTCTCAAGTCTAAGCCACAAATAACCATTCCCATTCTGTATTTTATTTATAAATGCATTTTTAAATTATATATGATCAATAAGAATCTATTTTAAGCTTAGAAACAAATGAATTTTAGTTTTTAATATGGTACAGAAAAAAGTAATTCAAATTTACGAATACTTGTATGTACATACTTGTAAATGTAGATGTTTACAATTTGGCGATCTTTACAGTACATCGTGGACTCTTTATTTGTGAATGTGGTTTGCTCTAAGACATCATAAAATAAAATAAGTTCTTAAAGACTGCTGAATAAGATGACAACAGAGTCACAGATGTTTTCATATTTCGTTCTTTAGGATTTATGATGATTATATTAACATTTACTGTAAATGTATGTATTCTAATGTGGTTTTATATACTTTTATTTTTTATCTATTGTACAGTAACATGAGTTTATGTTCTTTTAATGCTTTTCTAGTGATACTATGACTTTGTTTGTGGCAGTCAGACCTAAACCCAAATAAAATGATGGAATTTTTATTTTTCCATGTATTTTTTGACAAACAATATATTACAGAGAATGACTTAATTTAAAATTATCAAGACAAGCTTCATATTTTTTATTTAATATTTGAGATGTAAATATTGAAAGTGATGATGTTTAAGCATCAAGATGAATCTGTGCCAATTCAAAAAAAAAAAAAAAAGAAACATTTATGAAGTCAATCTTGATATTTTTGAAAAAAATATTTTTGCTGAAACATAGGATTCTACAAGTGCAGTATACTCATCAGACCTAACTTTTGTTAACAAGAATATGAGGGAAAAAAGATCAAAATCTTAACAACACAGACACTTTGGATATGTCTTTGCAGATAACTTTAAACAGTTGTTGAGATCTGTAGTTAATATCATGACAGTTTGGATATGTTTATTATGCTTGACAATAAGTCAATTGTGACATAAGTTTTAAAAAAAAGAAAAGACAGAAAACTATCACCAAGACAAGTTGGTGGATTCCTGTTGGCCAATGGTCATCATCAAACTGGAGCTGTAGATCTACATAGCTTTAAACTTAAAGTATTTACACATCATTCACAAGATTCACAGCTTTTTTTTCAATTTTACTGAATCAGTTCTCTATGGTCATCATCACCACCACTAATATATACATTGATAAATCTTACATTTTGTAGGTTTACCATATTCAGAGAATTTTTTTCCCTTCACTTTTGTTTCATATTTATAAAATTTTCTCGGTTGATTTTGTTCAGTATACATTATTGTCCTTTTTCTTTCTTTCTAAAGTAATTGAATCCACCTTTAGTTGGTTTAGTCTTAAACAGCTATTTTCAGCTCTGTGATTTTTTTTTTCTTGTTTCCTAAACAGAAAACTCATCTTAATGGTCATATTTTAATGGAAGACATTACACAAAATACAATGGCAAAGTTTCATACCATATCAAAAAAGGAATAGCAGAGATACTTGACCAAAGGAAATCTTACTGGAATAAGTATGTTGAATGCCAAGAGACTATATAAAAGAAAATGAACATTTTATTCAGTGTTCATTTTTGTTTTGGTAAATACAGTTTCAGATTCAATAGATTTTGAACATACCTTGTTTGTGTATGTATGTGTTATATATAAACACAAACTATTATGGGACTGAGATAGTATTTTCTTTGCTCATAAGAACAGAATGTCTATCTAAATAGATGAGTGAATTGTTGCTTGTTATGCCATGAGAAAATTGGAGATAGCTTTTAAATATACTTAGTTTCAAATTTCTATTCCATTGAAAATCTCTGTATCAGAAATCAACTCAGCCAATGACAGAAATTGCTTTGAAATCTCTTATACAATACACCATTGATTTTTTTTTTTTCTGCGGTTTATGAATGGTTCCAAAACCTTATTCAAGAAATGCTTTTGTCAAACCAACCAACATCAAGTAAATACTTATTCTAAGATACAGCTCTCACCCATTATTTTAGCCCCACTCAATTCAGATCAGGATTTTTAGTATATTTCCAAAGTTTTCTAATGTTCATTAACAACTAAAAATCACCGTGAATGTAAAATTTAAATATTTTATCTTTTTCTTTCTTATATATACATATATATATAAATGTCAGTCTTACTTTTTAATTCAGATTCATAGAATGCCTTTCCAGAGATCACACAGTCTCAGCAGTTTTCAAGAATTTGATCCCTTTTTTTTTAAGAATCAATTCCACTATTATCTTACAGTTTTTGCATCGTGTCACAATAGTCCAATGTCAAACTTTGTAAATCCAAGGATATGGAAAATTTCAGAGACCTGTCATTTTTTCACTTGGATATTGACTTGACCTTATCTCTTGCATAGAACACCCAAAGAAGACACTTGGGGTCATTTGAAGTCACTGGAAGTTATCAAAGTTTCTATCTCACTCAGTTTGGCCAGAAATTTTATATTTTGCCATCTAATATTTCATAAATTCCTAAAGTTATTGATTAAAACAGACACCTGAAGATGGTAAGGGAGTTCAATGGCTGAAACCTTGTGATCAAAAACAAGATGAGAATGCTAAGGAATGATAATAATTCCTCACCTTGGAAATGTGATAACTGATATATCATGGCTTTCTTACCATCAACTTCCTACCTTCTACCCTGGCAGCTCAAGTGCAGGTGTGGGTCTTTGAGCAGACAGGAAGTGATCAAAAGTTGATCTTGATTTGAAACGTGAGGAGAAAATGAATTTAAGATTTTTAGCAGTTTGTTTTCAGACAAGCAAATGAAGCAAACATCTAGGATTTGAATGCCTAATGCATAGAGATCCCTTTTGGGTTGAGGGGCTCAATATAGACTTTTATAAAATGCAAAATCTCCCTTTTAATGAGAGATTGTAGGAACATCATTAAAGGCTGGCTTGATTTATCAAAATAATAAATAAAAGGACTAATCTCATAATCTAGTTTGATCACTACTCATGTATCATGTCTTGGGTAGGAATATCCTGATGGAGCCCATCCCCCTCCAGGTCTAGTTTGAATTCAGTTTTCCTTCTTTTGGATCAGTTGCCATACCAAGATTAAAAAGTTCAGTCTTCATTAGTATATATTCATAAATGGAAAGAAAACAGTTGGATTTTTACTGTAAATGTTAATAAAGAAATTCTGACAAGTAGTATCAGGAGAAGAAATTTATTAGACCACCTTGTTCATTGTGCAGTGAGAACAATATGGCTATGGCTGAACTTCTGGGTAAGATTGTTCCTTACTCCCGGAGAGTATTCAAAAGATGCAACTCATGAGGATTAACAATTATTCCTTTTTTTCTTTTCCTTTCGGATATGTATCATATGTTTTGTTTTTTTTAAAAGAAAATTGAAGAATGTGAATTCATTAAATTGAGGACTCCTTGGATTCTGATATAAAACCAAGGATTTTACATGATGTTACTCCTTTCTCTATTAAGGAGTCTGCAATTTGCATATCAGTTGGTAACCAAGAGATCTCTGCAATTTTTTTCAGTTGATCATTTCTCTCAAAATGGGGATCTCAGTATAAAGTCTCTTGTCCAAAATCTTTGTTGATGAATGTACTGTGTTATAGAGACAGGAATTGTCTGTTTTACATGATTTTAATCTTCTCAGTTTTATCTTTTAGTAGCAGCTGTTCCAATAGTTGTTTTCTGTAAAATAGGCTCCTGATATGTCAGCCATGACTAATGATCCGCAGCCAGTGTACTTTTGACAACTCTTGTAATATACTTTGATTGCTAAGCAATGAGCGTATATTTATTGTTACTTCCTACCAAAAAGAGCATATAGCCTCCTTGGGATCTCCTATTTGTTAAATTAGCGAGAGAAGTATTGTAATTTTTAAATGCTCAAGGTCTCCCAAATCTGGAATATCTACCTGGGAATTTTTTTAGCTTTCTTAAATACCCTGTTGATAACTTAGATCGGGTCTGGTTTCAGTGACTAACCATTTAAATTGACCAATAAATTCTTTGTTTTCAGTAATTATGAATATTACATCTTTCAGGTTTCTGCCTACTTCTCCTGGAAAGTATTTATATATTTTGATTATTTTATGAATTCATTCCCTCCAAGTTTAATGTTCTCACCATTCTTTTTTTTTTAATGTCAAATCCTATGTGTTGAACTCAGCAACTTCTTAAGATTTTAACTGTAAGTCCATGATGAATTCTGTTCTGAAAGATCTCTGAGCCTGCAAAGCAAAAATAAATATGAGCAGCAATTATACTCTGAAGTTTGTTTCCAAAATACCATGTAAATATTGCCTGATAATATTTTGAAGCTACTGTTTCTGACTTTATTAATTCCTCTCTATGTTAAATACCAGGATCTAAAGGCATCAATCAAACCATATACACATTTTGAGAATTTCCTTATATAATTTGGCCTATTCATGAAAGGAGGAGTCTCCATGGCTTTATGGCTAAAGTGCTGGACTATGGCCTCAAATTAACTGAGTTTGAACTCCAGTTATGCTATTATGTTCACTTTTAGACTAATACCCTTAAGAAAGGTATGAACCCCCTTATCTCTCCAGCTATGCATT
Organism: Sepioteuthis lessoniana; assembly: GCA_963585895.1. Taxonomy (NCBI): domain Eukaryota; kingdom Metazoa; phylum Mollusca; class Cephalopoda; order Myopsida; family Loliginidae; genus Sepioteuthis; species Sepioteuthis lessoniana. Next base: position 5,344,689 of record OY757914.1, on the reverse strand, counting down.
AAATTGTAACTCTACTATTCTTCTACATGGATGGCCTTGGTATCAAATAACCCACAAAGATTGATATGCCATTAAACAAAGAAACCAAATCAATCTTAAGGAGGATCCAGATAAACCAATCGATCTAACTGCTTGCTCTGCAGGAATGTTTTCTTAGTGTCTATTAACTTACACATCCAATAGTTAGCTATCATTATTGCCAATGCTATTCACAAACCTTCTTTGGACCATGCTGGAGAATCATTCCTCATCTTACTAGCATCTCTGTCCTGAAAATCTCTTGCAACTTAACAAGTTTGTTTGCCATTGGAACTTTTGAATAAATTCATCTTGTAAAAATTTTAGGTTGGCCTTGGTCAAGTACTTGGATGTACATTTGATTTTTAACCCAACTTTGGAGTTCTTTCTTGCCTCTTCAGTTGATCATTAGAAGAAGAAATCATATTTTCCTCATGACAAGAAGTGTGTTTATATATATATATATATATATAATAAGAGTGTTGGTTGTCACTAAATCACTTTGTGGGTATGTGTCGAACCAAGTGCAATATAATATGGAGAGTGCTCAATATCTAGGACAGAGCTATTGTATAATAATAATAAATAGATATATATTAGATATATAATCCATGGAAAATAGTCTGTGACCCTGTGTTTCATGGAGTTTTTTTGCAAAACAACAATCATCAGGCAGTTAACTTAACTGCCTGATGATTGTCGTTTTGCAAAAAAAAAACTCCATGAAACCCAGAGTTGCAGACAATATTCCATGAATTAGATATATATATTTAATATTTAGTTATTTATTATTATAATAATAATAATAATAATATATAAAATTCACTTAACCTCACTTGTTTGCTACTTTGATACCCCATGCTCAAAGTCAAGCCAAAAGGGTTCTCTTTGTTCCATAACCACATACTTTTAGAGATTCATCAAGCCTTCTCTGTCGGGTGTTATGTTTAATTGTGTTATCCTCAGAAGAGCATTGATATGTCTCAGAGTAGAGTACTAAAGAAAATGGATGTACTCTTACATGTGTGTCACCATGTTTGACAAGCACCTGCTTATTCCCCCACCCTATGACAGTTCCTGGACCAAGCCATCTATCACACAGGATTTTTTTTTATAAAATACATCTCTATTTTTGTAGGATTGTGCTATGCTTGTTCTAACTTGGTGACAAAGTGCACATCTTAGTTCCTCTGAGGACTCGCATGCTATGAATTATTTCCTGGCAGCATGCATGGTGTTTAAAGTGCCTACAATAACTTTACTGGTGAAAATACCTAATGCAGTGATTTTTTTATTATTATTTAGAAGGAAAGGCTGGTTGCCAAAAACACGTTGATCAGAATTAACCATGAACTCTATGAAGCGCTATCTGAAAACTATAATTGATGTCTTTTATGGTTTTCTTTACCATTTCTTCCAATATTCCATGGTGTCGTTTCTTCAATCCATTGCTCCATGAACTTTCAGCAGCAGTGGTACATACTACAATCTTCAAGTTTTGTTCCATGTCTCTAAAGTACTGTTTATTAAATTTCCTGTCATTGTCAGTGAGGATAGATACTGGAGTTCTAAAATATGTTATCCAGTGTTTAAAGATTGCACTAATTATTTCAGAAGTTCCCTTACTAGAAATCCTGACTCTGAGACTGTATCTTGTACTATGATTGATTAGGTGTAGGACTTAGTTGCCATTGTCTTTAATGACCATGGCAACACTCATTAAAACGAGAACCCAGTGATAGGTGTAGGTTCTATAGCTTTTTACAACTAGGATGACTGAATTGTCTCTGTAATTTGGATGCAATTTTAGCTTTCTCTGATCTATAATGAATTGTAATTTCATGAATAAAAAGTATTTGATTAAACTTACCCCTGTTGGGTAATGGAGCTGTTCTCGTGACCAAATAAACTATGCTTCATTGGAACTTTTCTTCCTTACATGGCGACACTATCATTCTCAAAGTTAAGGTATGTCTTGGCTCTTTTAATAACATCTTTGCTTAATAAAAGTGGTATATCTGAGTCCATAACATTTGTCATAATACTTTCAATGCCAGCAATGACCTGTGGTTGAGTGGCTGTGTAGAGTGATTTAAGTTTGTCTTCATTGCCCAACTTATGAATCCTCGTTCCATCTTAAACTTTTATAGTTTGTCTTTCTTTTTCTTGTATGGTTTCTAGAAATCACCCATACCATTTAGTTCCACAGTCTTAGTAGTACCACTATCCAGGACAGCCGAACCAAGTGTTTCACATAAAGTGGTGTGACCATTGTCTTTCTGTTTATGTTGACTCATCAGCACAATGTTTGCTAATGATAAGTAGTTTTTCTTTTCATCTTTCTTCATATTTCTGGTACCTTCGGCAAAAGGGCAATTGTAAACCCAGGGGAACTTACATACACATGTGAAGCATTTGGTGGTGTTGTCTTCAGGTCCTAATGGATTTAAGTTGTTGTCAGTGGAGTGTGGTAAGTTTTTTACTTCCTCTCCTGTAACGATTGTCACTACTTCTCTGATCAGAAAAACAAGAGCATCGGTCAGTACAGCAACCATATAATACCCTACTAGAGTTTGGGTAATTGTATTTGTTTTACACATCATCCATTTCCTTTTTTACCATGACCAGTGGTGACAAAGAATTAGAATATTATTGGTATATATTTTTTTTAAGTTGTCTGGACATAGCAGACACTGTCAGTTCTTTGATAGTGGTGTTGATCAGCCTCTCATTCTTGAAAGTAAGATTAGCACTCTTTAATACCTTTTAGATGAGTACCAGCTGTAGCAAAAATATCTTATGGTTCTTTAATTTCATGATGTAATACCCAAAGTTTATGAAGAAGTCATTTATTGACACATCACTCTGCCTTCAATAAACTCTTGAAAGACTGAGTGCTGTAAAGTCTAATTGTTTCACATGTACCAAGAAAAGTGTGTTGAGTTTTTCCTCTAACTTTTCATGCCTTCATTAACATTCAGGGTGGTGATGTCCAATTCTCATCCAGACTTCCTGGCTTTTCCTTCCAGGGATAAAAGTACAGTGAGAGCTAATCTTAGTAATTCCAGTCCAATAGCAAGTTCCCAAATTTGCATCTCTTTCTTCAAAGTATTATACTTGTTTTTCTTGAAAGCAGATGGCAAAATGAAATTAGAAGCCATTTTGATGATCTTATTGTTCTTCTACCAATGTAAATGCGAAGAACTTCCAAGAACTATATCAGGAGAAGGTATATACGAGACCACTTTGTTCACCATATAATGATAACAATATGGCTGTGGTTGAACTTGAGTGTAAGATTGTTCTTCACTACTGGAGTGGGTAACTTGTGAGGATTAACACATACCTTTCCCTAGAGTATTAGCTCTCTATGAAACGCAAACAGTCTCATCCAGGATTTAAACACGGGTTGCCAAGTCTACTTTTTATGATTATAAACATTACACCATAAGCACCTCCAAAATAATAAACACGGGACCAAACTGAAAATATGTTTGTCCATTTCTTTCACCACAGGAGATCAAGTGACAACCACTTTGACTTTTTTAGTTTCTTTGAGTTTTAAAAACTAACTATACCATATAACCATTAAATTTTAAATGAGTAGTTCTTTTTCTTGTTCTTTTTTGAATTCTATAAATAGAATGTAATAAATAATTTTCTTTTGAATGGGATTTTATGATTTGTTGACAAGATAAAAAAATTTTTTATTCTTTTCTTTATACATCATTGTTGAGTTGAAATTAAGCATAATCATTTCTTATAAGATTAATACACACCTGTAGAACCATTTTGAGTGAGCAACATCAACTCACCTTGTTTATATAAAAATAAAATTCCAATTCCATTGATGAGATTGAGTTTCAGAAAATGCTCTTGAAATAAACCATTTAGTGGAACTTGTCACTACCTTTACTTTAAAAACAAAAAAAACTCTTTCTAAAATGTTTTTATATTAAAATAACTCCCATAAATCAATATGGCTTCCAAATAGGCTGCTATTTTGTTTCTTTCTATTCATCTTTCTGAATATTACAGAACTATCATCCTAGCTTACTGCTATCCCCCCCTCTCTCTCTGCAGATATTTGCAGCTTCCATTCACTTGGCAAAAGAGTTTATTTTGTCAGTCAGTTTGAAAAATGGAAATCAGATTCTATTACAAAGGTTCTGTAAGATGTTTGATAACATTGTCCACTTTTGTATGTCTGAAAATGTTGTTCTTTCCCTTCAGAAATGTCTGTTGTCACGGATATTTTGAATGAAAAAGATGAAGACAGAAGTGAGTCATTATCGTCATGTTGATAATAGTGGTGATAATTCTTCAGTTTCTCAGTTGGTTCTCCTTCCTTTCTTTCACCCACTTGCTTTCTTTTTGAGTCATAAGAGGAGATTTCCAAAGTGTTATCCTCATTCCATCTTCTCTGGCTACCATTCTTATGAGCCAGTAGCAAAAACATGGCCAAAATCCAGGGAAGATTGGATTCATACCTTTTCTAATAGTGCATACATTTGTGATCAAAATTTGAATATATTTTCAGTGATTCCTTTTTTTGTTTTGTTTTCTTTTAAGTTGCTATAATTTGTTTTTTGTCGTCTTTTGTAAAAGTTTATTTACAGAAACTTGATCGTATCTTGATTCCTGTGACTGCTGCATAGAGATCAATGATCTGACAAATAATGTTTATCCTTTTCCAAATGGTAGATATTTATGTGGGTTTTGTTTGAGAAAATACATTCAATTCTTAATGGAAAACCTGCAAAAACCACAAAAAAATGACTACCACAAATATAGAGTTAGTGTATCGATCTTTTTGTATAGAAATCCATTTCAGAAAGAAGTTCTCACATAGTTTTGACAACTAACAACAAATATGTAGAAAGTAAAAACATTGCCATTTTTTCTCTTATTCTCATGCAGATTGGAATGTCTGATTAGAAGAAAAGTTGCAAGTAGTAACTATTGTTTACTAAGCTTTATTTAGTTTGGTATACAGGCCTTCTCAGGTTGCTTACATTACCTGCTGTTACTCAGTGGTCACCCACTTAAGTATAGAACAGGCTTATTGTTGCTTAACTAGGTGATCTAGCTGGAACTGGTTCTTTTATCATAACCTGACCATAGGTCAAGTGGTAAGTAGTATTGGTCAAGTTGATTGATTGGTTTCATTATCTTTGGTCTAATGTGTAGAGTGTTCACCAATGGTCCAGGAGATCAGGGTTCAATCCTAGATTGAGTCATACCAAAGACTCAAAAAAAATGGTACTTGATTCTGCCTTGCTTAACACTCAGCATTATAAGGTAAAGATCAAGGGTAAAGTGGAGCAATCCAGGGAATGGAGTATCAACTTCCCCTATACCTTGGTGTAGTAGCTATTGTAAAGGGAGCCTTTGTAAGGTTGCCAACTTTACTTATTTTACTTATATTAAAATAAATTTATTGGCCAAATGGTTTTCACTTGAAGTTGCGATCCAAAATATTTTGTGATTATTAATTTCAATCAGAGTAAATGTCCATCTTCACAACATACCTACTATTATTTAAAGTTTAAACTTTCTCCTTATGAAAGAAACCATAAAAGACAGTTTGTTAATCTGAAACCTTCAGTTTAACCAAAGGTATAAATGAAAGGATTTTACTAGAATTAAAAAAAAGATTCTTTTTTATTTGATAGCATTATCTAAATCATCAATGTAAAAATATTGCTACATTTTTGTTTTTGTTATTTACAGTAAGGAATGGAGATGATTTTAGAAAATATTTGGCTGATATTGTATTCATTGATATATTTTAGATGATGCATTGCCAATCATTATCATTTTTGACTTGTATTTTCTTTGAGCTTTTTGAAATTTCAATTAAGGGGGGGAATTCTCATGACTTAATAGCTAAAGTACTGAATTGCAACCTTAAAGTGAGTGAGTGAATTTGAATTCCAAATTTTGGACTAATGTCCTTAGGAAAGGTATGAATCCCTTTATAAACCCTGCTACAAAGATGTTTTGGCTTTAAATAACCATGAAGATTGATATGCCATTAAACAAAGAAAAATTTCAATTACTTTTTATTGCAACTTCAGTTGTTATTTCTATGACAGGAAGGAATAGTATAGAAAACAATGATAAAAATAATAATAAGCTCTTGTGATTTAGTTGGTATGTATAACTGTGAATAAAAACCAGACAAGATCCTGAGTCTTATCAAGCACTAATCCTTAATATTGTCTCTGACATGTGCTGTTTCTCACTCATTTGCAATGAAAAGGAACTAAAAAATTTAAAAGAAAATACTAGTTAAAACCAATAATAACTTGAATGATATTCCCTGGTGCCAACTATTTAAAATTGGTTCAAATATAATGAGTATGAATTATTTTCTGGCACACTAACATCTACAGGGAATATAAATTTTCCAACATCAGTTCCTTTTATATTGGTAATTCTTCCTAAGATAAAATAATTTTAAAACAAACATCAAACAAAAAAATATATTTGTCTACATTTCAATTGGCATTTTTCCAATGGTAGCAAAACTGTTAAACTATATATAAATTTCTGTGTTTATTTCTTAGCTGCCTCTGAGATAATAGATATACAGAAAGCAAAAATTAGCTGTTCTCTTTTACATACAGTATTGCTCATAAATAAGTATACCCCTCCCAACCCATTCTTTTTTTATTTTCTTCTCAACCAAAGATACTATTTAACGGGACAGAATTGAAAAACTGCATACTACTGAAATGACGCAATCTCAATGTCCTCCAGATCAGTGCTACTCAAAATGATGGTATGTGTCATTGACTGCCACTAAATGGCAAGTTTCCAGTTTAACATTTATATGATAGATTGGCTGACCATAGTTGAGGGTTAACCAAAGGCTCCTTTTTCAATAGATAGTACACCAAGGTGTAGGGGAAAGCACCACACTTTTCCCCTGGATTGATCCACTTACCCTTGATCCATACTTTATAATGCTGAGTCTTTGGAGGTGCCTGTGGTGTAATTATCGTCGTAGAAAATGAACACAGCGACACGAGTTCAAATCCTGGACGAGACTGATTGCATTTCACATAGCACTAATACCCTTGGGAAAGGTATGAATCCAATTATTCTCCCTCCAGCTATGGGTAAATAAACTAGTCTAGGAGAAGGAAAACTCTGAATTAAAACCTGCTAAACTCCGCTTAAAAATTGACCTTGTGTCATATCCTGCCCGAGCGGAGTGGTTGGTAAATAGGATAATGCTGAGTCTTAAGGAGGAATCAAGTACCATTTTTTTGAGTCTTTGATCTGGACCATTGTTGAACATTCTAACCATTATGCCAGTGGGCTAGTAACATATATAAAACATGTAATGTAAAACTGAAAATGCAGTAAATCTTAGTGTATTGTTTGATATTATTCTTTTCATATGTTATAGAAATTTTTGGAACTTGATTGGAAATGAAAGTTATACACTAACTTTCTTGCTTTTGGCTAAGTACCGGTCCATGGCACATTGGAAAGATATCCTGCCGATATGCCACATCAGATAATTTGAGAAGCACTACTCCAGATTACTAGCAGTGGTAAAAAAAAAAAATGAAGGCAGTTATAGAAAATATTGATTTGAAATAACTTTTTATTTTTTCACTGTTACATAATCATACTTGGTGTTACAGACTTTCAGGGATTCTCAAACTTTTTATTTGATGCTCCCCACCTTGTAACCAAATTCAATTTCCATTCACTCCCATGTAAATCAATTGAATATTAAATTACAAAATATAACTAATTTACCACTGTTTAATACAGTTTACATGAAAAAAAAAGAATTGGTAAACTAAAAATACAAATACACCTTTTAATTCTTGAATTATTTTTTAATGAGAAGGATGGTTTGGTAGGCACTGAGATCACTTATATTAGGTTGGGAGGAGGAATCGCCATGACATAATGGCTAATGTGCTAGACTGTGACATTGTAGTCAGTGAGTTTGAATTCCATTTGTGCTAGTGCATTCACTTGGAAAAGAAGTACACCAAACAAATTATTATCAATTAAGCCAGCACTAGGATAATGGAAGCTAGGATATACACACACTATTATACCCACACAAGAGAAACAACCACAGTGCAAAACGTCAAACATTCTCTTATAAATTGTGGAGCTTTTGCTCTCATTAGAAAATGCTTTTTCAATGTAAATAATATGAAAGATCTATTTGAAAATGCAACATAGATAGTATTTTATCCTTCATGAAAGCAATGAAAATATACCAAAAATTATAAATCAGATATATATGTATATCAGATAAGTCTACAAAATATGACATTAAAAAAAAAACTTGTAAAACGAAATTGTTTAGTAACTTCTATCTTACACTCTAGCAATCCATTTAAAAATCAAAATATCTGCCTACAAACTTCTTGCTTTCAATTTATATATTATTACAACAAAGCAAGATTCTCCATTAAATACCCCACAAGGGTTGATATGCCATTAAACAAAATAACCTTACCAAACATAACCTTATTCTGTTATAAAGGGATTTATCAATGCACTTCCTGTCAATCCCCATGCTTTCATTTACCCTGCCAAAATTTTATTTACCCACAAAGGTCTATATGGACCTCTTTGAAAAGTCCTGCAGTGTTAAGTTTAAAAAAAAAAATTGGTTGGGATATACTTATTTACAGGTAATATTGTTTATCTATTTGTAGGGGTATATATGTATGGCAGAATACTTGAAGAAGATTTAACCCAGAACTACTTACCACAACAGGTGATTATATCTCCCACCAAGCTTACCTGATAAAGAGGGTGCTAAAAGGGTGGCTGATTCCTCTTGTAGGATCAATAACCATCAAGAATACATATGACATAAAATGTGTGAAGGGCATACTTTGCATCACAATCTAGCAGTTGACATCACAAGATATGGGAACTGGACTTTAAAAGGCTGCATCTTGTCCACCTTTTTAATGATGTAAAATCCACTCAAGTACATAGAATTCATTCTAAGTGAAAGGAGTGATCATCATCAGATTGGATGGCAATCAATGTCTGCTCCAGCAGCAGGAGTGAAAGTTGATATCCTTCTTTTTTTTTTTCTTTTTTTTTTTTTAATTTTGATAAGTTTTACTTCATCTGTTTTTGTTGGTTTTTATCAAATCATTTGGAATTGTGAAAGTGCCGCACTTCAAAAGCAATTGAGAGATTAATTAATTTTATTCAAGCATGTTTTGTATAGAAATGCAATTTATAGCCAAGATAATGACATATTTGGAAGATTATGGTGTTTTGCTAATTGTGCTGGATAGTCAATCTCATGTTTCTTCCATCCATATAAGCTTCCATTGTTCAAAGTTGAACCTCACGTAGCGAGGTACATTTCTCATTCACTAACAATTGTGATTTCCTATATGATAACTCTTTACTAGTGTTAAATAATTAAGGAATGATTTTTTTTATATTAATCATTTTTCGTTCATTATATTTTATCATTCAGTTTGGTTGGGCTTGGAACTATTCGAGTTAAGAGTTCAGGTGCATAGTCATTGGGTACAGTTTTACGCTTGCACGCAAAGGATATGACAATCACCATTGTCATAATAAACCCCCAGTCAAGAAATGGAGCTGGAGTATGGATGATGTCATGCCCGGAAGAGATGGTCCTGAGAATTTGAGGATTTTTGAAAAAGAGTGAGTTGAAAGTTGAGTCGAAGAGTTGAGTTTTCTACCATTGCGGTGGCGGTTAAGTTTTTTGGGTCCCGACCAGCGGAGATAAATTGAGATCTTAAACACCACAAGATGTGCTGAACGTTGGGAGTGCAGTTAGCATAGTATGATTACGAAAGACTTTTAAGAATTGTGTCTCTCTCCTTGTGTCGAAGAACTGAAGTCAGAAGTTAATAAATCATTTGTACCTGAACAACAGACTCCACCTTAGTATTGCATTTGTGTTTTGCATTTGTAAATGTGTTTGTATCACAGTTGTGACTGTGATTGATATGGTTATAGTATACAACACTAGTTTATCTTTTAACCATTACGATTTCCAAAATGATAAATCTTTACTCAAACATTATCAAGTTATGCTAACAGCACAGATTTCCCTGATTCTTTCTCCCCATCCATCCCGACTAACAAGTCCTCTTGACTGCATCTAGTGTCTGCACAGAAGTGATGTAAGTCTTTGCTGTTCAGCTAACACTGTTGTGTCCATATGGAGGAGTCCATAAGAGAATGTCACTTATGAGTTGGTCCTTTCTTCTACAATACTCCAACATGTCTTACTTAAAAGGTTTGCAAGATGGGAAGTAGATGGCCATACAACAACTGTTTTGTGGTGTGTTGCTTCCAGGATTTGTTCAAAACAGCACAAAGCAATTTTGTGTTGTTCCCGTGTAGCTTTTTCTCAAAGTGTATTGTTGGCATCCATGTGGTTGTATTGACCGAGCCACAGCTTGGAAGGATTCCCATTTTATTTCATCAGATTTCCATATGATTGATAACCCATCAATAGCAGTCTACACCTTTGCGACATTTATGTAGGCATCACTTTCAGTAGATGAAATATTGCTGCCAAGCTATGTGAACTGGTTTACTAGTTTAGAGGCTTGCCACTTATTGTGGAATTGGCTTCTTTCTATTTAAAACACATGAACTCTGTTTTACTTGCATTCAAATAGAGACCAATGCCTCCTGCTGCTTGCCCCAGGCTATGCAGTTTGGATTTGGCTTGGGCAGGTGTATTTATGAGAAGTGCTAGATCATCTGCACAGTCTGCATCTATCATAGTTCCTGTGAGATATCATCTGCTTCTTGCCTTTCTTAGTGTGTATAGATTGAGTTAAAATATCCAGATCAGGTCACAAAGGAAGTAAAATAGTAATTTTTGGTTCTCTGAAAAAAAAAAATTCTTATGACCTTGCATATCAGTGATTAGTTTATAAAGATTATGTTGTATGATTTTTTTTTTTTTTTTACTTAATTCAGGGAAAATGAGGAAATTCTTGAGAGCTCCTCTGTTTTTTTTGTTTTTTATGATTATTCTCTACACATTGTCTTTCTATAATCCTGGTTATCAAATTTTGGCCTCATTTCAAGCGACATACTATCTTCTTTAAAATGCTTGAACCAGTTTGTGCCAGAATAGTTTGCAACTATTTCACTTCCTGTTTTTTCCTAAATTCTGTGAACAGCTTCAGTGGCTTTGAGAGCCAGTTTGAAACAATATCTCAAAATTGCTTGAATTTCAATATAGATATATATGATAAAATAAGAAGATTGATCCAGTAGCCTGGATTGAAGGAAAATAAAACTTCAGCTACCCTAGTCTGATGTTAAAACTTGCCACTTGAATTGTTTTGTATGTTATGAATTTGAAGAAAACATTTAATATGAAAATTTCCAAGTTATATTAAAAGAAACTCTTTCATATCTTTACTTCCAATTTCGACATAAAAAGATTTTGAACCTATTTGTAACCTTGCTCAATAGATGAGATTGATCACCCGTTTTTTTATTGAGGCCAACAATAAAACATACACTTCTCAAGAGTTTGCACCAACAAATGCATTCAGCTTTTAAAACAAGTAACTAAAAATGTCCTTAATGGATGTGTATCACATGGTTACACCTCCAGAAGTCAGTGTTTGAGCCCAAGTAAAAGCCAGGATTTTGAAAGCTGATTTTCAAGGCTAGCAAACTGCTTGGAGAATTGATGCAACACAATCTTCCTACTTCTGGTTTCCCCTACTTGGCTTTGTTCCAGATTAAGCTATTAGCAGTTGTTCCAAAACCAGAAAAAAAAGATTTTTTACTCGTACTTATGATTTGTAATAATGGGTTTCATCAACCAGACTAATATTTGGAATAAAGACCTTTTAACTTTGAGTTCACTGCTTTATCATTAAGAACTTTGTTTAATTATCTATGTGAATAAATTTTTCATTGGTGTGTGTGTAATTATTTACTAAGTTTTGCTTAAATGCGGCACAAGGCTGGATATATGAGCACCCAGTGAAACTAGAACTCATTTGTAATGGTTTGCTAGTTTAGCTTGTTAATCATTACACTACACAGTTTGTGTGTTTATATACTCAGTTTTGCTTATGTATTTGCCTGTACTTATGTCAGTGTGAAATGCATTTTATTTTCTAGTAAATTCTCTTTAAGGTTAAAATCAATTTTATCTTGTGAAGTTTAATTCACTTCATAAACAGATTATCAAGTATTTGCATCTTAACTCCACAATAGGATTCCATTGTTCAGAGAAAAGAAGATTCCATGCAAAATAAATCTTTGTGTTTATGCATTAGACATCATAAACAAAATCTAATTATGTCTGCAACTCAAAATGCTTTTCTAGAATCAACTGATTACAAAATGAAGCATCATTTTTTTAAATCTATCTTTATATTTTTATTTACCTTTTTTTATTAGAAGAATGGCTTCAGTATCGTTCTTTCAAATTATTCTCAAAAATTCATGCATTTTTAAAAAGAATTATTATTTTTCTCTCATTTGTCAATTCTTTTTGTTCTTTTTTTTTTTATTTTGCTTTTTATTTGTTCTTTTTTTCTTTCCTTGTGCCTTTTTTTATTCCTTCACATTTTTTATTTCCTTTTATTTTTATTTTTTTTCATTCTTTGGGAAAATATCTTTCTTTGAGTAAACTTTCATTTCTTTTGAGCTGTTTTTAATTTTCTGACTTCTCACCACGAAAAAAGAAGGAAATTTTAAAAAACAAATAGTAACAGAGAAACCCAAATATTTTGATAGGTTTTCCTGAGTTTGTAATTATTTTTGCTTTTTTCCATATAAAGAAAATTAATTAACATTTAGGAATGCAATCAGCAACCCTTTAAAACAATTTTTTTTTCAAATATTGTACCAATCTCTTTGTTATTCTCACCATTCCACTAATCCTTGGTGCTGTCATCATTCCCCTAATCTTAGTTATTGTTATCCTTCCCCTCCCCTAATCTTTGTTATTGTCGTCATTACCCTTCCCTAATCTTAGTTATTCTCATCATTTCTTCCCTAATCTTAGTTATTGTTATCATTCCCCTTCCCTAATCTTTGTTATTGTCGTCATTCCCCTAAACTTAGTTATTGTCATCATTCCACTAATCTTTGTTGGTTTTACCCCTTACCATTGGTATTTTACTGAGTAGTAATACCTTGAGATAGGCATTCTTACATTATATGGGTAAAATAGTTGAGCACACTGAGCTCTCTTACTTTCCAGGGGAAATTTTCACTCATAAAAACCTACTTGGTATTGAAACTAAATTACCACAAATAATCTACAGGATCTCAAAAAATATGTGTATTTAGTAGTAATATTTTTTTTTAATCGGACCATTGGCCAAATGAGTAGTGTTCACCAATGATCCAGGAGACTGGGGTTCAATCTAAGGTTGAGTCATACCAAAAACTCAAAAAATGGTACTTGATTCCACCTTGCTTAACACTCAGCACTATACGGTAAGGATTAAGGGTAAATTGGAGCAATCCAGGGAATGGAGTAGCACCCTCCTCTACACTTCGGTGTAGCAGCTATTGAAAAGGGAGTCTTCACGTCACCCTCGACTAAGGTCGACAACTTTACTTTATTTTTTTTTAAATATAGAACCCCTCCCTCCCAATTTAAAAAATAGTATCTTCCATTGTCATTCAAACATACTTAGACTAGTAGATATATTATAAAAAAATCTACCAATGTGTTTTCTTTTTTTAACCACCTCATTTCTTTTATATTTGCACCAAAATTTTGACACAATTCACTAGGAACAACTAATATCATTGACTACATTCTACTGTGGTTTGGCTTTCTTCAATAAGTTATATGATTCTTTCCATCGTTTCAATTGGTCATGTTTTTATTGGAGCCATTTTTCCTTTCAGTTAAATATTCACAACTGTTTATTGAAGTCTGCAAGAACTGTCTTTTAACTGTAGACTGAATTGAATATTTTGGATTCTGCCAGTATTTGTTTTAGGAATGCAAATTAGATCATTCTATGTTATCCTCAACATTGGATTATTCCATAATATTTTACTCTATAGTGCATTAATTTGAATAATTCAATAAAGTTTAAGAAATTCTAAAGCCACAATGTTCGGCTATTAAATAAAAAATGTTTTCCATCTTATTTGTTATTAGTTTATTCACTGCTTAATAAAAAAAAACCCAACTGAACATCCTCCAAGTGAGATTATTCCATAATGTTTGCAAGTGGTAGTTGTAAGAAAACTCTTTTGTTGAATGAATTTGATGTCTGAGAAAGACTAAAATTTGCATTGACTAAAAGACAAGAAAGATAAAAATATATGTCTGAACCAAATTTTGTGATGAAGAAATTCTTTGCTGACAACTTCAATTCAAGTTTTGTTAAATTTCTGTTGAATGGAGTGAAGAGCAAAAGTTTATAGATATAGGTCAGGCAAAGCATCAGAAAGAAGATATGACTCTCTATTTCAATTAGAATTGCCAATGAAATTGAAGAAACACCTATACACTTTATTCATGCATTTTTCATTTTACAATTTCCTTTTCTCTAAATATCTTTGTATATTTAAATAGGTATAAGTAGCTTGAGAAAGATGAATACCCCAAATGAATGTATCCTATGCAGGTGTGTGTATGTATGAATAAGAATATGAAGACATTTAAGTATTGAAAAGAGGAAAGGATTATTGGATGGTTAAGATAGTTTTGTATTTTCCCATCAGAGATCAGCAGTTCATATTAAAGCCAGAAGTTTGAAGGCTGATTTTCAAGGCAAAAAAGCCTTTTTCTACTTGAAAGATTGACACAACCCAATTTTCTTATCCTCTATTTCATCCCAATACCATACTAAGTGAAGCTTAGAAAAAGTATCTAAAGGAAGAAAAAAAAAAAAGAAAAATTAAAAAGAAGAATTAAAGAAAAAATAGAAGAGAAAGGGAAAAAAGCAAAAGGAAAAACAAAAAATGATGGAAAAGGACAACGAAAAACAAAAGGAAAAATAAAAGAAGATAAGAAAGGGAAGAAACTAAAAATCATTAATGAAAAGAAAAAGAAAGCATTAAAAATAAAGAAAAATCTTTTGTTTATACAACAAGACAAATATCTTAAAAATGTTGACTGCATTAAACCACAAGTGGATGATTCTATACATCATTCGGTTCAGTAATTTAAAGATTTTTCTTTGGGATTTTGTCATTCAGACTCCATGATATAAAAGCCACAACTTATCCTTTATTACTAACTTTGGTCAACAATACAGAATAAGCCAGTGCTCCAAAGCAGTTGCCCATGAATCTTCTTTACATGCAAATTTTATTCTTTATCAAACATTTTTGCTAATACTTTTTTTTCCTTTTTCCCTCACTAAACATTTTTCTGTATAAAATTTTCTTTTATAATTCTACTCTTTCTTGATTTTCTTTTCTTCATTGTTTGGTTGAGTTTTCTCATAACCAATAAATAGTTAGTATCTAAGCAGTTTGTTTTATTCCTTCCTTTCCTCATCGTACATATAATATGCATATTTTATTATCCAATTGATCTTTCATACTCACTGCTCTGTCAATCCGGCTTAGAGTATATTGTATCCCCTGCAGAAGGGTAAAAGCCCTCCCCCCCTAAAAAAAAGAGTTTCCTAAGTATGACACTAAACTGCATCTGATTGTGAGGTTCCAGTTCTAGAGATATGAGGGATATGAAGTACCCCTTTATTATCATTACTCCTTGGTCCACTCTGACCCAGAATGCTAGTACCTGTTAAGGTCCCATCCATGGGTTAGATTGGTCTATTAACAATATTCCTATTCAATAGGATTATATCCCCCTCCAAAAAAACCCCTAAAAACTCTGAAGAAGCAACTTCACAAAAATGTAAATATAAACATACTATGAATACAATTCCCTGACCTCTCGACATAAAATAAATGTAGATAGGTTGACATGCCATTAAAATCAATCTTCCATACTCATACTATAAGAAAAATCTCAATACAAATTATCTGAATACACTGACTGTATCATCTGCAGAGGGATAAAACACCTCCCCCCCCCAAAAAAAGGGGTGTCCTGTGACACTAAACTGTATCTGATGATGAGACTCTAGTTCTACAGAGTTTGGAGTACACCTTCATTGTGATTACTCTCAGGTCCACTCTGACCCAAAATGATAGTGTCTGTTAGGGTTCCACCAATGGTTCTAATAAATCTGTCTAAAAATTGTGTTCAATAGGAATACTTAATGCCATATAACTGTAAATCATTTGTATTATGAATAGTTATTTGAAGCTATCATTATTAATAGATTATTATTAGTCACTTGAAACCATGTAACTGTGTGCAAATAAATGACTATAATAGAAATAATTACTTGAAACCATATAATATTGGTATTTGATAGGAATACTTTTTATAAATACATATAGATGAAAAGATGGATTAGCAATGAAGATTTGTAGGGATGAAGAAGGTACAGGCAAAGGGTGAAAGAAAAGCAGATTTATGTGATGATATTCTTCTTTGTCAAAAATCATGGAATTTCCATGGGTCCAGTTATCATAGTTTTCTCTGGATTTTTATTTTTATCCATTTTAAGATAACGTGTTCTATCTAATTTATTAGTTTATTTCATCTAATTTCCTTGCATCATTTTTGCTTTCTTTATCATTTTTCAGCCCCACTCAGGTGTTTATTTTATCAATTTTGAATACAGCCTAAAATTTATGTTTAGGAATCATGTATGTTCAGTTAAAATTGGTGCCTGTTTTCAGTGGATTCTGTCAGCAATCTCCTCCAAAAATATCCCTTTTTAAAATGGATTAAATTGCCTCTCTGGGAGATTTTTGTCTCAAATTTAGTGCTCAGTTATTTTATTTCTTAGTCAAAATTGGTAAGTGCTTTAAATGTCAACAATGACATTATTAAAATAATTACTTCTGCAAGGAACTCTTGCTTTGGGCTCAAAACCCAGAAAAGATAAAAGGGATCAAATGTTTGAAAAAGAACAATAAAAAAAAATATAGTGGAAAATTTACAGTTGCAATTTAACTTCTTTTCTGATAAATAAATTCAATTCCTAAAATCTCTGAGCAAAGTCCATTAATGGGCTATGGAAGCAGCATTTCTCCTGGAAATAATTACAGTCTTGTGAGGAATCAGTATGCAGGTTTGTAAATTGTGTTAATGAGGGAATAATTGGGTGAGAAGCAACTTTTTTTTTATTGGTGTACAAAGCTGCATTTCTTAAAAATTTTATAATTGCCTTCAATCTAATGTTAATTTTTTCTTTGTGATAATAAAGATAACTAAAATCTATGCCATTTTTATTTTCTCATGTCTTGAAAATTCAGTGGTTAAATTTGTTAGGTCTCTATATAAAGTTTTTTTTACATACTACAGAATACCACATACAAAAAAAAAAAATCCTGACTAAGCTTCAAGCATACAAAATTGATCAGTTACTTATAGATACATATCTAAATTTATAAATGATATATGATTTACAATTTTGGCTTAATGGCATATCAACCTTCATGGGGTTTTTAATGCCAAAGCCATCCCTGTGAACTTAATTGTCTAAGTAGAGTTTGAACTTACTTCAATGTCGCAGTCCAACACATTAGCTAATAATCTATGGAGACCTCCCTAATATATATATATATATATATATATATATATATATAAGTAAGTAAAGTTAGCGACCATAGTCGAGGGTGACCCGAAGGCTCCCTTTTCGATAGCTACTAAACCAAGGTGTAGGGGAGGGCGCTACTCCATTCCCTGGATTGCTCCACTTTACCCTTGAACCGTACTTTATAATGCTGAGTGTTAAGCAAGGTGGTATCAAGTTCCATTTTTAAAGTCTTTGGTATGACTCGACCTGGGATTGAACCCAGGTCTCCCGGGCCATTGGCGAACACTCTAACCGCTGGGCCATAGTTGTAAACCGTAGTCGATGGCGACCAAAAGGCTCCCTTTTCATTAGCTACTACACCGAGATGTAGGGGAGGGCACTACTCCTTTTCCTGGATTGCTCCATTTTACCCTTGATATGTACCTTATATTGCTGAGTGTTAAGCAAGGAGGTATCAAGTACCATTTTTAAAGTCTTTGGTATGACATGACCTGAGATTGAACCCTACTCTCCCAGACCATTGGCAAACACTCTGCCCTCTAGACCAATGAGCCGGTTATATATATATATATATATATATATATATAATAAGTTTTTTCAAAAAATGTGCTCAATATCAGCTGTTAAAGCAGGATAAAAGCTAAAATAGACAAAGTTCACTTACCCCTCTTTGGCTTCCTCATTACTATCAATTTCACAAAATGTTTTTTGGGGAGTGAGAAAAAATTTGTAATCTTGAGATGAGAACAGTAAATATGAATGAAGTAGGAGTTGAATAAGTATCCAAAGTACCACAGAAAAATATTTTATTTTTCTGTGTGATGGTAGGGGGAAAAGGATAAAGAAATTTAAATGCTAATTTTGTGCTCAAAGGCCAAAAACAAGGTTCATAGTCCTGCCTTCAAATAATACAAATTATATCATAAACAAGTTATAAATAATTCCAAATTATTCTTATTTGATAGTCTTATCTGAAGATGGCAATTTTTCTTATTCCCTCAAAACGATTGCTCATAAGTGGTAGTAAGGGGGCTGTCAAAGAAGAGTAAGTGAACAATGTTTATTTTAGGTTTTATATATATATATATATATATATATGACTTCAAATAAGTTTTTGCACAAAAAGAGTGTGTGACTCTATATACAGGCTTGGCTCTCTATGTGAATATATGTATGTGCATGCAGGTGTATACATGTATATGGTTGTGGGTTGACCATGGGTATGTGTATGCATATATATGTGTATTTCCATAAAGGGGCTGAAACATATTTGCGTAGAAATCACTAATTATTCCTTGCTTGTATAAAAATGCAGATATCAGATAAAAGTGTACGAATGACTTTAGAAAAAAAAATTTTATTATCACACCTTTAAGAGTCTTCTGGAGACTTGTCTGCCTTTTTTATGTTCTGTCTCGGGTGGCCAAAAGTCCAGAAATGGGAATGTTTGCCTCACCATATATACAAGGGGGTCAGTTGGAAGAGTGAGTCTGGAGGGTATAAGTACATACAGAGGGTCAACTAGAGGACAGTCATAAGAAGAGTGAGTCTGCTGCTAGAATGAATAGAAGACAGGCACAAAAGAGACGAGGAATGACAGATAACTGAGACCACTGATACAGAAAAAATAGGGGGAGACCAGAGAATGGAGAGCAGAGAAAGACAGACATGCAAATAGGCTGAAAAGTTTTTAATTAAGAGGTTTTGTGGTAAAGTGTCAGAAGAATATACTCCCTTGAAACATTTATTCAACTTTTTGATTTTTGCCTTGTTCTTTCCTGGTGGGACTATTTTGGACTCAAGCATTTCAATTCAACCAACAAACACAATCAGGGATTAGATAGTCATGCAGCCCAAGATTTTCATTCTATAGAGTGCATGGCTGATTCATATTCCCACAAGTGCTTAGGTTATATAAAGAAATTGGTTCAAGCCATCTAAATTATTCCCCTAAGTATAATCAATTGTGCCTATATGTGTGTGTGTATATATATATATATATATATATATATATATATATATGCCCAACATCTCTGCATGAGTAGGATGTGATGCAAGGTCAGTTTTTAATTGGAGTTTAATAGGTTTGAATTCAGGGGTTTTCTTTCTCCTAAACTAGTTGCCTTAAAGAGCCCAGTCTGCTCTACTATTTACGCATAACTTTAGGGAAAATAATTGAATTCATACCTTTTTCCAAGAGTATTGGCATTATATGAAATACAAACAACCTCATTCAGGTTTTTAACTCTGTTGTGCCCATTTTCTATGTCAGTGACCATTATATTACGAGCACCAACACATAAAATTGCCCAGTCGGGTGGAGCTGTACAATACTCCGACTGCACCACTGCAGAGGAGCAAGACCTCCCCCTCAATGAATGTCCTAGATATGACACTAAACAATCTTATGGTGAGGTCCCAGTAATGCTGGAGCTTTGGAGAATGCGGAGTACCCCTTTACTTCCATCGCTCCCAGGTCTACTCTGGCCTGGCATGGTAGCACCTGATAGGGCCCTATCTATGGGTTAGATAGAACTAACGGCATGTTTATGCTAAACTGAATT